>NJDD01005332.1:0-30766 GCA_002245505.1 Calephelis nemesis
TGTTAAAAACCTTTCAAGATGTAAGGGCAACTAAGAACATCAAAATAGTTGGTTGATATTACCACTGGCAGAAGTGTCTTTGGAGAAAAGCAGATTTATTTTTTGGAAAATCAAGATGCAAAGCTCAAAATCGTATTGTTTCGTTATGTGCTGCATTACCGCTATTACCCAGAGAAATGCTCCTAGATGGCTGGTCCTACATTAAAATAGAAAGTGAATATTTTCCCATGAAAAAAATTATAACCTATATACAAAAAAATTGGATAAAAAATAAATACTTAAATTTATTGAGTGTATTTGGCATGAGACACCGAACAAACAATGTTTTAGAAGGGTATCATTCAAAATTAAATAAAATCATTAATAAAAATAACAAAACTTTGATGAGACTACTGAATGCAATCCAAGATGATAGTCTTGTTAAAGTGATTGGACAGCAATTTAAAAAAAGGCGACAATGTGATGTTCAAAATGATGACTACATCCAACGTATTCAGATGCAAGTATTGAACGCTGAAATTACAATAGGTTACGCGCTCGAGAAGTTGCGATAATTTTTTTTAAATTCAAGAATTTCAAATAAATATGTACAAATTTCACTAATAGTGTTGTATGTTTCATGTTTGTTTTAATAAAAATAAAAGTTCGTACGTATTATTCCTATTATTTCTTGTCATTTATGATCTCTTAAACAAGAAAGTTTGGTTTCTTTGTTTTCGTTAATCTGTCAATCAACCCAGGAAGTGAATTAATTTGTATACAATTCGATTCTTAGATTACGTCCTTAGGTAGTCACATAGGCAATTTAATATTTCCCTACTCACAACTGCAATGCTACCAAGTTACCCATGTAACAACTACAATCGGGTAGTAGTAAGTCGGGTAATATAATATTTTCATTCTAACAACTTACAACTTTAGTAGTAATAATGGCAAATAAGTTACCCGTGTTACAACTATAATCACTTGGTAGTAAGACGGGCAATTTAGTATTCCCCTTCTTGCAACTTACAACTGCAGTGGTAATAACGGTAAATAATTTACCCGTATAACAACTATAGTCACTCGGTAGTAAGATGGGCAATTTAATATTCCCCTTCTTGCAACTTACAACTGCAGTAGTAAAAACGGAAAAAAAATTACCCATCTTACTACTGGTAGTAACATTGGTAGTAACACGGGCAACAAACGGTTTTTCGAGCGGCTAGCATACTCGCTTCACCTACTAATCGCAAGGCCCGGGTTCGATTTCCGACTGGTCTTGGTGTTTATTAAATTTGCTTTGGTATTTATATAATTTTAATTTATTATATCAAAATTGACCTGTGTTAAATAAACCAATTTCGTTACTCTATTCATAGGTATCTCAATAACCACTTGTCAACTCATGTGAAAAAATTCATCAAAATCCATTCATGGTTGGCGATGTTATCGATTAACAAAAATAGAAAACATTATATGCTTACTTAACAGACAAATTGCGAACCTTCTTCTTCACTTTTAAAGTCAGTTAAAAACAAATTTTCTTGCCAGCTAATAGCCAAATCAGACTAGGAAAATAAATTTTGCATGTAAGACTTTGTAAAAAGAGTATTAAAATTATTTGTAAATAAATAAATTTGAAAAAGTAAGTCCAAACCTTTGGTCGCGAAATGTATGCTGAATGTGATATTTTTTACCAAAAAAATATTTATTATTTTATCTCGCCTCAACGCCAAACCCGATCTCAAGGAAATTTGGCACGCGGTTAGTTTATGACCCGGAGAAGAATAGTCTATATTTTATCATTCAACGGGTTCTAAGATGAAAGTAATGTAAATTTGAATTGCAGGGGTATGTATGGGTAACAGTGAGATATAATACTTTTCTGTTTCGCATAAACCCTTTGCAAATATCTTATTATTAAAGGGGGCAAACATATATTTATTTACTTGTAATCCTTAAACTTCGAAAATAAACTTAAAAAAAGATTTTTTTATTAATCATCTCTCATTGTTACAATTGGGCATTGGCAACTAAACTATTAAAATCAGAAATAAAATGTAAAACGGAAACATGTAATGTTAATAATATACTTAGTATACTTCTTATTCAATTAAAAAATCTTTATAGTCTAAGATTTTTTTAATTGAATAAGAAGTATACTTAGAAATAAAGAAAAAAGAGAACAGGAAATAATATACATACAAGCAAAAAAACAGAGCACTAAAAAGATAAAAACAGTATGCAGAAATAATAAGAAATAGAATATTTTAAAGAGCCAAATAAATAAAATATGTAAAATTCACTAAAAATGAAACTGAAAAGTAGATGATAAATAAAGGCAGTTTTATCATGATTATAATTAGAGATATCTTCCGGGCAATCTTGTATACTTAGAACTAGAAAATGAACAAACATATAAGAAACATAATTTTTAAGATAATGCAGGAAGTTTGAGAAGAGGGAATATAGCGTAATCACCAATATATTTATTACTAAATACTGTTTTTGAAACGAAAACGTCCTTATCGAAAACGAATTATCGCCCAGTGATATCGTTGGTGATAAATATCCACCATTAACCCGAATAAAAATCCCATTGGTTTGAAATCAAGGCTTTGTCTGTCGTGTGCCAAAATATCACTTGATATATATGAATCACTAATGATATCTAAGTCACACTTTGATACTTAAAATAGAAACCTTGTTTAAGTCTGAATATTTCTAACAGTCACCTTTTGAGACGAACATGGTCTATAGAAACCATAGATGTTATGTTGAAAGTTTCCATCCTTGGCACTTAAAGAAACTCTATTTTGCAATCTGTAAGTATATAAAAGAAAGTCATGTTAGTTACACTATTTATAACTCAAGAACTACTGAACCGATTTTGCTGAAATTAAAGTGGAGGTAATTTGGAATCAGCAGAAAGATATAGGCTACTTTTTATATCGTTCCACTACGAGGAAACTAGGAAAAACATTTTTTTAATTTTTCCATTTAAACTAAACGGTTGGAACAAAGTTCGCGAAAATAGTTATTTATTAATATAAAAAAAAACAGTTTTGTTTCAGTTATCATATACAGCTTTATACCTAGTCCTGTAAAATCTTAAAAATTGTTAAAGGTAAATTTAACAAGTCTAATGTGCAAGTCTACAGGCTTTCTACAATTATGGCGACAGGAGCAGATAGGGGAAGTTTACCTATCCCTATCTATATCTCTATAGCCTATCACTTTACCTCTCATGGTCTTGATCAAGAAGTCTCATTTTATTCCGTGTTTTTCTGAGAATTAAGTGCGCCACTGTCGTTTGCCAATGTCTACTAAATACATGAGTACTTTTGAAGTGAAACTTCTTTAGAATCGTTGTGATTTCAAAACGAGTGCAACGGAAAAACGACAGGTAAAAGACACAAATATATATTCATCTCATTCTTTTGCAGGTGAGAGAAACAAATATATATTCATCTCATTCTTTTGTCGATTTACTGAAGTTTCACTTCTATCGTGTGTGAATCGCACACATACCTTTTTTTAATAATATGACATACGTTCCCTGTAACAATTTTCATGAAAGCGCTAATTAAAACGGTGACAAATTTAACAATGTCAGCGAAAAAGTCGACCTAGTGATGATTAAACAGTATGGAGGCGGCTCAACCTACTTTATTATTCTAAGAAAATAATTACGTGCCGACTGATGAACGCAACGTCGACCTCGATAGTGCTAGGGCTGTCTCCCTTTCACTTCCTGAACGGGGGTCACGGGGTCACGTGACTCCTTTAAGTTGTAGCATAAAATTGTAGATGTCTATTTTGAAGATTTTCTAGAAAAAATGAGATGCTGTGGTGCTTTTGAACGTGTTTTTGCGAGGTCTTCTTATAATAGCACTATTTTTAGATCATTATTGAGTAAGTTTAAATTAATAAAGTTGAGTAAATTTAAGTTTAATTTAAAAGTGTCCCATGACGTCATTTTAAACCAACTTAAAACGAAAGGATAGTCAATATCTCCGGTTTTTGTGAACTGTTAATAAAAAAACTGTTTTTTAATGTAAAAGAGCATTATTCCAAGTTGGTTTCATTGCTACTTAGTCAGGATCTGGAAGGAGGATGAAGGAATTTTAGGGAAATCTAAAAACAATTTTCTTCTCTTAACTAACAAATGTTAGGTTTTCAACTTTTTATAATGTTTTTTGTTTGTTTGTAACGCGCTAATTATAACGGCATCATTTTTATCCGAGAACGTATGTAATAGTATCTAGATAATTCCATATAAATATAATTACTATACGACTAGGGTTTTTAAATTTTATTTTATAATGCATTAATGAACAGAATAATCAAATCGCGACGTGGTAAAGAAATTGGTGTCATTTTTAATGTTCCGTAGCCAAATGCTCCTCTATTTTAAGCCCACAATATACAGGGGAGTATAAGTCTGACGTGACTTTGTTAACCTGACCGGTCTGTATTTGTCTCTGTGTCTGTCTTTGTCTGCCTGTCTCTATCTGTCTGTTTCGGTCTTTGTGTATGTGTATCTTTGTGTCTGTGTGTATGTTTATAGGTGTGTATCTATCACTATAGAGACACTGTCTCTGTCGCATCATACCTTTTAATCGAGATCACAGATATTAACTATATTCATAATGTTTGTAAACAAGGTAGTTAGTCTTGATAAATGAAGATGGCGTTTTATCAAAAAAGAACTGACAGTAGAACCTTAGTAACGTTTGAACATTATTTTTTAAAATTTATATTGAATAACTTAAAATTAAAATTTATTGTGGTCGTTTTTTGAGTACTAGATGACTACTAGTATATATATAAATAGAAACAAAACTAATTCTGTAAAACCTTGACTGAAATCTAATTAAGACACACCGGGGTAAATGTCGCAGCCAGACGAAGTCCACTTTTACGGTGTGTTGCAAACGTTCTAGTCGGTTCTCTGCCGTCCAATTACAGCTAGCCATCTCATACCCTCCGGGTATAGATTCACGTGTAGGGTGATTTTTAATTTTCTTGTTTTCCAAGTCCCGATTACTATTGAGCTAAAAGTCAAACATGTTTTTAGAGTAAGCTTAATGTTTTTAATATCGTATTGCGGTACATTTATCCTTTTGTTATTCGTGATGTGAATGAAATGTTTATAGAAATTATAAAGTCCGTTGAATTTGTAAGAACCGCCAGGTTGGCAACACATTAGTCATACAAAAAATATATAAAATAACAAAATAGTCCGCTATATAGCAAAGAGCATCTGTCTCTATATCCAGTAGCTCGTCAGATGTGAACATAGGTTATTTAAGCAAAACCAACAAAAACACTAGTGGTAGAATGCTCAGTTGCATTTTTCCCGGCTAGGGATCCACCGCTTTCCATAATCCTGCCACTGTAATTACTGTCATGTTTCGGTTTGGAGGGTTGGGTAGTTGGAAGAATTGCACAATTGGTCTTACATCCTTACATCGCCTCTGTGGTCTAGCGGTCCGGGTGTTGGACTTGACTGCATGAGGGCCCGGGTTCGAATCCCGGGTCGGCCAACAAAAAGGAAATTGGATTTTTCCAATTTTCTAATTAAAAAAAATGTCGGTCGGGATTGGAAATGTGCCCGGTTGGCGATAGGCTTGCCACCTATCACAATGTGGGACTTAATGTCTTTGGCTAGTCGTGGGTGCCCTGGTTGTGCCTCTGCCTACCTCTTCGGGGATGTGGGCGTAAAGATACTTTTTTTTTGGTCTTACGTCCCGGCGATGGACAGCGACGCAGCTATAAAATCTATGGCGTCTACACGCCACTGCTGTTTCTTACCATCAGAATATCCGTGTGATTTGATCGCTTATCGTTCATATAAAAAAATAGGCAGGTAGATAGACGGTAAAAATATGCATTATTGTAATTCTAAACCCACTTATCTCTTTTTTTAGGAAAATTTATATCAGACCATTTGTAAATCATGTTCTACTTTTTAAATGTTTATTTTACTATCCGACATAATGTTATAGTATACAAAAACATTATTTTATTGAAGTGAAAACTTCTTTAGGCGCGTTGAGCGTTTTGGTAGAGGATAAAATCCTCGGTTCGCGTCACCGACATGCTAATGATAATAGTATATCTATAGCTACGGAGAGCCAGACTAGCGCACGCGCAGTAGCCTGTGTACACGTATACACTAATACATCGACTATTTCTGACTGACAAGATAATTGTATATTAATTATTTTTTCAACTACTTTGTATTTATATTTTGTTCATGATTTGTTTAACCCATCATATGTAACTAATAAATAAAACATAAAAAATTTCATATAATTTTTGCATATAGTTTTAATTACTCTCAACTTAATAGTTCCGTTTTCACTTCTATCGGCAGTCCCACAACTGCTACTGTTTTTTTTATAGCATAAGGCAGCGATAAAGTACTGGCCTACAGATACCTTACATGTTATGTTCGTCACTCTCTTGTGGTCGGGATCCTTGACCAATCGTAACTTTGACTCTGGTAACTATAGCATGGCAGTATTATTAAGACGACAGAAAGAAGTAAAAATAAACCTCTCCCAACAGCAGTTTACTATCACTGGTCTTATCGCTTATGTTTAATGTGACACGTGCTCGCATCGGACTTAGGAGCTGCCAGGCAGAGAGGCTACTGAGCAGACTAGGACCAACACGGGGACAATACATTGCATACAAGTGACAAATCTGTTTAATTCTAAAATCTAGGAAGGTATCCAAAGCGTAAGAGCTGCCAGGCAGAGAGCCTGATGGACTATTCTACTTAGCAGACTAGGACCAACACGTGGACAATATATTGCGTACAAGTGACAAGTCTGTTAAGGGATCAAAACGTACACAAAGTAATAATATGGTAATCTTATAAGCTGGAAGAACTCTGCACAAAGCGTTCTACAAAACCGCGTAACAAATTTGCAAGATATAACATCAAAACGAATAATTAACAATTTGTACTCGTCAAAAAAATATCCTTGTGGAGTCTTAGTCTTATTAATAAACGTGGGTTGACACAGTAGTTAAATTTGGTATTATAGTAACACACAAGACTAAAAATACTCGGCTAATCTTCGGAGCAATTTACTCCGTGTTTATTTTTATTTCACGTATTCTCTTTATTTCTACGTCTTAGTATTTATTTAGACTACTTTTAATTTTTATTACCGGTTGTACACAAGTAGTGTAGTGTAATTTAACTTCTTTAATTCGGTATTCAGATAAATAAACGGCGAATCGTTATTTATACCATAAGGATACCTACTGCAAAAGTTAATATTTTGTTTTTGAAAAAACGTTATGCGAAATTGCGGAGATATATGTAACGTCTTTATTAACCGAGTAAAAAAAACGAGGAATTTCTCAATCTCTCAAAATATTTATTTTTATGTATTTACACCGATTTTTCCGATGTTTCTGAACCGATTTACGTAATTCTTTTTTTATTTGTTGCGGAATAGCTTCGAATTGGTCCCATATTATTTGATTCATGTAGGCCTATTCGTTTTTATGATAATTTTTTGTTAATTTTCACCTATCCTGATGTTTATTTTTATTAAATTAAATCATATCAGCAATAAACTACGATAATAAAAACCGACTTCAAAACTGAAAAATATTTAAGATTTAATATTAATTATATAACAGTGCCAAGCCTTAAGTTGGCTTGGCACTGACTTCAGTTTTAATAATATATAGCACATATAATTAATATTAGGTACTAAGAATATAAATAATACTAAATCTTTTTATTTCAAAACTTTTTAGTTTTGAAGTCCGTTATTATTAACGTATTTACTTTTATGTTCTTATTCATTATCAAAAAGTTGCTTTTCAAATTTAGATTTCTTTATCAAATTAAAGTCTGTCAAAACTTAAGTTTTAAGTTAAATATTTCAATAGGTAACAATATGCAATAATAATTAGGAGTTTTATATGAATTATGATACGTTACTATAGATCAAAACGTTGAATTTCCTTTGCGTATTTTCAGGACGATGTGTCACTAACTTTAATAAAAATATATGCTCTTGCCTTTTTATGTAGTACCTAAAAAGCAATCCATCATAAATCAAAAGTATATATTATATTGAAGTCCTAGACGTCTGAGAAGTCCACTTTTACGGATGTCGCATTTCACATTTTTCGGTTTTATGCCGTTCAATCACAGCTAGCTGTTTCATACCCACCGGTTCCTGCTTTGGCGTTGATTTTTAATTTTCTTGTTTCCCGAGTCCCGATTGCCATCGATCGGTAAAGTTAATATCTGGGTTAGAGTATTCTTGGTGCTAGCTTAAAGAGCTTAACTATTTTAACCGCAAATATTTTTAAGCTCTGACGGAAAACGTAAATGTTTTTGAAAGTGTGGAGTATGTCTATCTGCGGCATCATAACTTTTGAACAGGTGGACTGATTTTAATGCGGATTTTTTTTAGAAAGCTGACGTAATAGCATAAGTATTATAGGAGATAATTCAAAATTTGTAGTTTCAGTTTTATGCAAATATAGGTTTAAATACATTATTTTTCTCTTATAAATCTTAAACACCCATTGGCATATTTACTTCCTCACTGAGAGACGTGAAATCATCTTTTATTTAGTCTATATTTTATATACAAAATTATGACATAATGATTTATTAACTTTTATTGACATCTTAATGCAGTCGTTACAGCCTTCGAAAACAAGCAAAAAAAGTATTTGTATGGTAACGTGAAATGAGAACCTGCGTAAATTGCATAAAATTGCTACAAGTATCGTAACGCTTGACACCCGATACTCCATGTCTGCCGCAGGAATATTAGCGTGAAGATATGTATATGTATTCTTTAGCAAGCTCAATTATTTTATGTATTCATGAATACACAGATATTTTAAAATAATGAACTAACACAATATAACAAAGAGCCAGAGAGGCAGATAGTACGGCCTGCATAAATACAGAAAAAATAAAAGAACGTATTAAACACTGATAAATTTATAAAAAAGAAAATATATTTAATTATATTCAGACGTATCAGTCATTATTTTCTAACATATGAAAGTAATTACAGTTGATTCACGCGTGCAAACCTTTACCAAGCTACGCAGAACTTCCATTGCGTTTCTTCAACATGGTGTGTTTCAAACTTTACCAGTGACGTTATTTCCTTAATTAAAAATCGATCTATATTAACGATACACAAGGGCGTAGCCAGGATTCTGCACAGATGGGGACACATTTATTTTGAAAAAACGGTTTTTTGAAGTGAAACTTCTTTAACGGCGTTGAGCATTTTTTTTGAAATGGGTAAAAACTTCTAAATTCGCGTCAGGACACGTGACCTGATCGAAAATTCGTAAGACGTATATAAAGTAAACAGCCAACGCAGCGTAAGAGAGGAAGTATCTCTTTCTCTAAGGCGTGGCAAAAATGTATGCCTGCGCCTGCTGTTTCGTTTAGACGGCGCAGGGCGCTTGCGCGAATGTTCGTGTTGTCATGTTTACGTATGATAGCGCAATAAATTAATAATGGATTCTACCACATAAATGATAGTTCTCTTATCCTGATAATTAAAGCAATATGTGCAAAATTATTCCCTAACCATTCCAAAATTTCCATTAATATTCAAGTTTTTATTTCTGTCGGCATTCCCGGATTGCAACCCGTCGTTTTTTTATCATATAAATACTAGCCAGAAATAGGTTTACCTAACGAATATTCTGCACATATTTTTTTCAAATAATCTATATCAATTTTACATTTTATTTTCCAGGACAAATTTAGAGTTCACATTTAACTAGCTTGTAGCTCGTTTAAGCCGTTTGGATTTTTAAATAGTTTCAGGTCTATGTGAATACTCTATTAGGGAGGGGCAGCTGCCCCCTCTGCCCGTACCTCGCTACGACCGTGACGGTACATTTTTTATCACCAAGTTCTGTATTTACATAATTGATAGCTCTGGAAGAATTTCCGAAGCCATTAAATATACGTAATTATCGGCCACAACTCTTCAATTTCCAGGTAATTCAAACCACCAGTACCTTGGCCAGGGCCAAGTTATAATTACGTTTTGCCGTTAGAGTTCTCTCAAAAGATATTGCTTATTATTGAATGTGTTCTACATCATTTTAGCTAGTAATTTGTTAGATGTAATCATACTACTTGTTTAGTTCTTTTACTGAGGTTCGCACGGGTCTTCAATTACTTTATTTATTAAAAAAAACCACATCAAAATCCGTTGCGTAGTTTTAAAGATTTAAGCATACAACGTTACATAGGGACAGAGGAAGCGACTTTGTCACGATCCTTGTGATAAGGTGGCATTATCTATTTCAAGTTTGTAAATATGTCAGTGGCAAGCAATTACCTTATACCTAAACGGTAGTGACAATTCGGCTAAGTTAATACAACCTAGCTGCTTCCGCGAACTTCGTTCCGCCCGTTCAGTTTGTATGGGAAAAATTCAAATGTTGTTTTTCCTAGTTTCCTCACAATTGAACAGGATAAAAAGTATCCTATGTTCTTCTCCCGATTTTAAGTTACCTCCCTACCAATTTTCAGCCTAATCGGTTTAGCCGTTCTTGAGTTATAAATAGTGTAACTAACACAACTTTCTTTTATATATATAGATTTACTTACTCATAGATACGGTGATAGTGATAAAGTAATCTTCGTTACTTACAAGTGACACGGTAGACTGGCTTCTAGATATCGTAACCCCTTATGTACAAAACGCCGTTCGGAGACTTTCGACATAAGCCTCGACTAAAACCTGAGCGATTTGGCTGTGGAATGTCAAACTAGGTCTCCCCGAGTACCTACATCCATTCACTTTCGCATGAAATATCAGTTTTGTCAATCTTTTATCTGTCAAAATACATATATTGATATCCGCAATATCAACAAGAGCAAACCATCTCAGCAAAGGCTATTTTTTAATTGTATTTATTTTTGCAAAGTAAAGATTTTTTTATAAATTATTCCAATTCTAATGTAAGTATAATATTTGTTAGTGATGGGAGTGCTTAATCAAAGACATGAATGCTTAAATATACTTATACCGGGTAAAATAAATAAAATAAATAAATATCCCTTGACAAATCACACAAACTGAATCTAACCCCAAAGTAAGCAAATTATATGCTTGTGTTATGGGTGTTAGTCAACGATACTATTACATATAAATACTTAAATAGATACCAAAATAAATTTAATAAACACCCAGACCCGGAAGTGCAGACATCTAAATGTTCATCACACAAATGCCTGCCCCCGTCAGGAATCGAACCCGAGCCTCGCGGTTGGTCTATGTAGTTAGGCGAGTACGCTAGCCACTCGACCAACGAAAAAATAGAAAAAAATCATGATAAACGCAGAATAAGTAGTAAGATTTAAAATAAAAATATATTTTTTCCTTGGCAGGTATGGTAAATACTAAGTAGTTTTTTTTTATTTCTAGTCCCTCTAACAGAGCCAGAGTCTTTGCTCTGCTTACTTTCCTTTCACTCCAATTTTTCCTTATGTGCCTCTCTTACTTTCACGCCTCATACTTTATCTTTCTTTTACACTTTCATTCTTACTTTTATTGGGGGGGNGGGGGGGGATAGCCATCTATCTTAATTCAAACTCTATTCTAGTTTTGTATTTTATTTTTTATTTAGGGATGGATAACTTAAAAACATTTTTTACACACTGCTATGTTTCTTCTCTTTTTGTTATAATATCATATTGCTTATCCTATTCTTAGCTGTACATGATTTTCTACACCGAATTTATTTATTTATTTTATCAACACCATCTTTTCTAATTTTATTACACTTTTATACTAAGAAGTTATTTGATCAAACAACATTTATACACATATATACAAAACATTTTTGTTTTCATAACTGTTTTTTTAAACACCTACCATTAAATACCAATTTCTCATTTTTAGGATATCAAATTAGTACCCCTATCTGAATATAACATACTGTTTTCAATTCAATAAAAGTCTATTGTCTAATAAACATGATAAATTCACTTGTATTAAATCTTTAATTTACGTTTGTTGATGTTTTCAATTTAATCTATGTAGTCTATGTACGTGATGCCAAAACTTTGGACCCCTTATTACGAAAATTGCGCGGACGAAGGAGCATAAAATTTGGCACACTTAAAGTTTATTTATAGTATAAATGCAGAACACTAATATTTTTCAATAATAATGCTTATCATATATAATAATGCTTATTATATTATATATATTTATTGATTTCATATACTTTACATACAAATAAAACATTACTCACACTACCTTCCATTTGACACACACAAACTAATATATTGATGATACCGGTAAAAGATCACAGATGGCGCTCTAAAAAGTTTGGAAACAAGCTAGTCTTGAGAAATGAAGATGGCGGTCTTATCAATACTATATTAAAATATATTAGGGTCGAATTTCGACCAACGGGCGACTACTAGTTAATATAATTAGAGGTAAAAAATAAAAAAAAATCCACAGAAGCTCTACGGAGCTTCTCTTTGACATTACATCTAGTCTTATAATAAACATCTAGACTATAAAATACAGGCAACTATGTTCTTTTTATAAATGCGCATTTCTTTTGGGAATCGAACTCGTGCTTCGCCCACGCTAAGCCTTCCGCCAACAAATAACTTCATATTAAGAACTTCTACAAGGAAAATTGTTTTTAACATAAGAGTATTAAAGGAAACGTTATTATTTTTAAAAACAATATTGCTTTATACATTTTTCATCTTGTTTTCAAAGGAATTTCCTATCATCTTAACTGGTATATTTTACTTAATGTTATTTGTATTAAAAATGTCTTTTTTTTGATGTCCCTAACCATATCCAGCATTACTTTTTACTATTTGGCGAACTCAAATATATTGTATATTGAATGTAAATATGCTATACTTATTAATTCAACTTAAGTAACCTACAATTTTTTTTTATGATATTGGATATACGTATAATGTCAGCTCTTGCCGTTGACGTGTTCGGGTTTGGAGGGTTGAGTAGCCGGTCACCTTACTTTTGCTCAAGGCCTAACATACCGGCCTAAGTTTGGAAACGTACTATTTCCACCTTTGGTTTGTGTGGCGGTGTGTGATGGTAAGAAATCCGTTTGCTTGTTTGCCTTCCAATACCATAAAAAATACATCACCATAGCATAGCAACGCACTTATAACATTTGTGGTATTTAAAGGTCACTGTTGCTTCTTATTATCAGTAGAGCCTTGCTTGTTTGCTTATACCTTAAAAACTTTAGATAATTGAAAGTTATAGTGATCATCCCTACCTAAAATCCAATTAGGGTATCCAAAATACATCTGAAACGCTAACCCTTCCAATGCACTTGAAAAAGGGTCGTACGTGACCCGTATCTGGTAATGTTATTGATGTATTTTCAATCTTGTATTTCGACAATACTAAAATACCTTTGTCGCATTCTCTCTGGGTGTAGTCAAATTCGTATCGACCCAACCGGCCGGAGGTTGAGAGGATAACGAAAGGCTTGCACGACCCTTTTGTTTTTTATTGAATCTTGATAATACATTAAACAGTTCTTTCCTGTGTATTTGTATTCGAATTTTACTGTTTTAGTTTTTTTCTGTGTATTTGTATTAAAATTTCATTGTTTTATTTTTTAAAAGGTTTGACCACCCCGTTGATCGACTTGTTAGTGTATACGCCTAACATCGTTAATAAACCGCGAAACTTTGGGTTCGATAAATAACGGGAGCAGACATTTGTGATAAACATCATAGATTTATTTAAGTACTAGCTGAACCGGGGAACTTCATATCGCTTGACATTAACAGCTACTACAACATGTTGTATTTATTATAGAATTGTTTTTTTCCCATTTTCCCTACATTTTCCCGGGATCATTTCAAATAAATAACCAATAAAACATTTTTTTTAAATTAAAACAACTATACAAGCAAGTGAACTTATTATGGTAGTCACGCTTACATGGGCATCTTTAACAGGAGTAAATTGACGTCGGATGTCTGCATTTGCGGGTCTGGGTATTTATAAAATGTATATTAGTATATATTTGAGTGGTGTAGCGGTTCAGTTGTTGGACTTGACTGCACGAGGTCCCGGGTTCATCCCGGGTCGGGCTACAAAAAGAAAATTGGGTTTTTCCAATTTTCTAATAAAAAAAGTTACTTGGAATAGGATATGTGCCCGGTTGGCGACAGGCTTGCCACCTATCACATTGTGGGACTTAGTAACTTCGGGTAGTCGTGGATGTCCTGGTTATGCCTCTGCCTACCACTTCGGGGATGTGAGCGTGCAGATACTTTTTTTTATTTCTATGTATTAGAATCGTTAATTACCAGCCACAACACAAGCACATAATTTTATTACCATAGGGTTAGACTCAATCCATCTTATTTATAAACATGGACTAACGTAGGAATAAAATTATATTAATATTATAGTGTGTATCGCATTGTAATAAAAACTATAATACTAGGTACATTGAAGTACTTTACTCCAAGTCTATTAATAATATTTCAAAACAGTACAATAGACAACTATTTAATAATAAATATAAAATAAATATAAATAAATAAAACAGATCTTGTGTAACTTGTCCAGGTAAATAATTATTTATATAAATAATTATAATTTAAGATAAAAGAAATGCAAAAAGTAATGGTTTACTGAACGTGAGTGCAAAACGACCATTTAGATCTTGGTCAATTTTGGAACCAATACTGAGTCAGGACCTCATGTCTTTCAAAAAAATAAGCATCAAAATGTATTTTCCAACTTTCCCCGTGTTGGTCCGGGCTCCTTTGCAGAATAGACCATCTGCCATCCTGCTAGATAGCTCGTGAAAGGCGAGCATACGCTTACCGTCACTAATAGTATGACATCTGACTAGATGGAAGAGTTACGCAGCGGCTGGCTCTGATTGGTTATTCTACCTAACCTATGCCTACCGCCATAACGTTAGTGCTTGGCGTTGTCGTGTTCCGGTTCGGAGGATAATGTAGCCGAAGATAGGTATCCTTACCTAGCCTTAGCTGGTAAACTTACTTTTGTTCGAGCCTTAACATCCCGGCATTAGGTTGGTTACGCACTATTGCCACCTTTGATGTCTCTAGGCGTCGTTAATTTCCTACCATTAGGAAATCCGTTTGTTCGTTTGCCTTTTAATATTTATAAAAAAAGCAAAAAAGACATAAACATAAAAACTACTGATTTTGTCGTTTTCGGTTTTTTTTTCTTATATTCGAAGTGAATGAATACATACTGATATCGCCCTGCTAATCGACAGCATAGAGAGGCGCTGAATTGCTGTAATAACGTAAATATGGACGCGGTTTCACTTTGCAATCTTCTCATAGATATGAAGCCCTTCACATCAAAAGCACTCATGTGTCAAGCGGCGAGCCCTTTTATATGTGCCACACTCAAGTACCGATGATTTAAGCACTGAGCCCTTGTTGGAAGAGAAAACTGGTGTTAGAGTGTGTTAGACAAGGATCTTGGCTTTGTCTTTAAGCTTCAAAGTTATAGTCTTGTAAATAAAGTTTTATTTTATTACTACGATGTAAGAAGAGAAAACTGGTGATAGAGTGTGTTAGCCAAGGATCTTGGCTTTATCTTTAAACTTCAAAGTTATAGTCTTGTAAATAAAGTTTTATTTTATTACTATGATGTAAGAAGAGAAAACTGGTGATAGAGTGTGTTAGACAAGGATCTTGGCTTTGTCTTTAAACTTCAAAGTTATAGTCTTGTAAATAAAGTTTTATTTTATTACTATGATGTAAGAAGAGAAAACTGGTGATAGAGTGTGTTAGCCAAGGATCTTGGCTTTGTCTTTAAACTTCAAAGTTATAGTCATGGAAATAAAGTTTTATTTTATTACTATGATGTAAGAAGAGAAAACTGGTGATAGAGTGTGTTAGCCAAGGATCTTGGCTTTATCTTTAAACTTCAAAGTTATAGTCATGTAAATAAAGTTTTATTTTATTACTATGATGTAAGAAGAAGAGAAAACTGGTGATAGAGTGTGTTAGCCAAGGTTCTTGGCTTTATCTTTAAACTTCAAAGTTATAATCATGTAAATAAAGTTTTATTTTATTACTATGTAATGTTATGTTGTTGTATGTAATTATTTTGTTAACTTTTTATAAATTTAAAAAAAATTACGCCTCAGAGAGTATTTGAACTTGTAACCTTTCGTCTCAAGCTGTTGAAAGCTCTAACCATTTGAGCCACTTGAGACGACAGGTTACAGGTTTAAATCTTCTCTGGGGCTAAATTTTTTCTTTCTTATTTGTAGAAATTTAAACCAAGCACAGGGCAGGTGTTTAAATAAAAATATTTTGTTAAAGTTTGTTTAGAGGATTTTGGTCCTTTTTTCTGCATTTTACAGAATTTGACTATTCAATTCGCATATTTACTAATTCAAAAGATGACATACATATTCTATATTATCTTGTTAATCGACTCCAATTAGGAAAACGATCTGTTTTTCTGTATGATTATTACTTTATTAACAAGCCAATAACTATTGTATTTTGATGTTTTCGAGTCCCAATTCATGTGTATTAAAATTTTATCATTGTGTTACGAGTGGTTTTTGATTTCCTTTAAGTGGTCACTCATAACAAATTTTAATATTTTATTGATCAGAACGCCAACTTCACTTTTAAAGACCTTTGTTTCATAATTGTATTGATACAATTTGTGAGCCATCAGTGATCTTTTATCGTTATCATTTTTTTTTTGTGTTTGTCTAATGCATATTAGTTTGTGCAATGTATATTTTTTTTATTTAATGCTTATATAAGCATTACTATTGAAAAATATTAACGGTTTGCACTTCTCCTACTCATAAACTATAAGTGTGCCAAATTTCATACTCTTCCGTTTTGTGTATTCAGGTAACATAATTATTATTATTGTAGTTTAACAACGATTAAATTTAATGAGCGACACATGCAATATCAACGGTGTCTATAGGCCGCTGCTATTTCTTACCATCTAGAAAGTAACGTGCTTTTGTTAATTTGTAAAATGACTACTTTTTATGATATTGGAAGGCAAACAAGCAGACGGATTTCCTGATGTTAAGAAATATACGCCGCCTAGAGACACCAAAGGTGGTAATGGTGCGTTGCCAACCTGAGGCCGGGATGTTAGGTCTCGAGCAAAAGTAAGTATACCGGCTACCTTACCCTCCGAACCGGAACAGGTCATGACGTTATGGCGGCAGGAATAGGTAAGGCCGTGGCACCAATCCGGGTGAGTCGCTGCTAAACTCTACCACCTAGTCAGTTGTCTCGGTGTTAGTGACGGTGAGCCTATGCTCGCCTTTTACGAGCTGCCTGGCAAGGAGGGCAGATGGTCTATTGTGCAAAGGAGCCCGGACCAACACTAGTATCAGTTTAAGTAATCCTCAGAAAAAGCGAAATTATATATGCGTTAAAATTCAGAAGCTCCAAGAAGCTACTTGTGACTCAAGCATCCTTAGACTAAATCAAATGCCCAGTCGTATCATCTTGTTTTGATCTTTGAGTACCAATTTACACAATTCGTTAAAAATCTGTGATTACGTAAATATAAATATAGTTTAAAATCAAAGAAAATTTTTAGGGCTGCTAATAAGGTAACGAACATTGAGATTGTTGAGATTATAATTCCACCAAAGTAAAACTGCAAAAAAATGATTTCGATTTTAGTAAATATATTATCTCCGTACACAAAAATTTATTATTTTTCTGGATTTTCCCAGGATTTTATCTTAAGATCCAGAGTTGGTGGTAATGTAACATGGTAATTATCTATGGTAGGTGGTTATTCCTTGAGAGAGCTTTGTTCTGATTCCCTGTATTTTGCCTTAGACATGAAAATAGAAAAGCAAGACAAATCTAAATGGCAAAGTCACAGTAACGAAGTTAAAAAAATAATAAATTTACTTAAATTTGATTTTACACAAGCTTAAGTAATTTTACTTAATATACAGGCAAAACTATTATCAAACGGTATAATTACAAGCTTCTACTTCATGTGTATTTTGTCGAAGGAAATGTGCCACAAGACCGCAGGATACACTCAAACTAATCAAGTTCAAAAGTTTACTAAAGTTACTAAATCGCCTCTGTAGTCTAGTGGTCCAAGTGTTGGATTTAAATTCATGAGGTCCCGGGTTCGAATCCCGGGTAGAGCAATAAAAAGAAAATGTGGTATTTCCAATTTGCTAATTTAAAAAATCTTGCTCGGGATTAGATATGTGGCCGGTTAGCGTTAGGCTTGCCACCTATCACATTGTGGGACTTAATGTCTTCGGCTATTCATGGGTGCCCTGGTTATACCTCTGCCTATCCCTTCTGGGGTATGGCCGTGAAGATACTAACTAAATTTTAATTTGTGTAACTTAAAATTGTACATAAAATGTACCAAAAAACCTTATTAAATAGTAAAATTTCAAGCTAGATATTACTGCGAGTATATTTATGTAAAAGAAACGCACAACAAACCCGCAGATAAAGTCAGACCAATAGAGTTCAAAAGTTTACTAAAGTTACAAAATTTTAATCTGAGTAATTTTAAATTTTACATAAATAGTAGGAAAAACCTTATTAAATAGTAAAATTTCAAGCGAGATATTACTCCAAGTGTATTTTCGTCAAAGAAATGCACACCAAGCCCGCAGGTAAAGTCACACTAATAGAATTCAAAAGTTTACCAAAGTTACGAAATTTGAATTTGTGTAATTTAAAATTTTAATTAAAATGTAAAAAAAACTTATTAGATAGTTAAATTTCGAGCTAGATGTTACTCCTACTGTATTTTTGCAAAAGAAATGCACACCAAGCCCGCAGGTAAAGTCACACTAATAGAATTCAAAAGTTTACCAAAGTTACAAAATTTGAATTTGTGTAATTTAAAATTTTAATTAAAATTAAAAAAAAACCTTATTAAATAGTTAAATTTCGAGCTAGATGTTACTCCGACTGTATTTTTGTAAAAGAAATGCACAACATACCCGCAGGTAAAGTCACACCAATAGAGTTCAAAAGTTTTCTAAAGTTAGAAAATTTTAATTTGTGTAATTTTAAATTTTACATAAAATGTAGAAAAAACCTTATTAAATAGTAAAATTTCCAGCGAGATATTACTCCGAGTGTATTTTTGTAAAAGAAATGCATAGCAAACCCGCAAGTAATGTCAGACTCATAGAGTTCAAAAGTTTACTAAAATTTCAAAATTTGAATTTGTGTAATTTAAAATTTTACATAAAATGTAGAAAAAACCTTATTAAATAGTAAAATTTCCAGCGAGATATTACTCCGAGTGTATTTTTGTAAAAGAAATGCACACCAAGCCCGCGGGTAAAGTCACGCTCGACAAGGTCTGGGCCCTTTGTGTACTGCGTTCACGAAATTAGTTGCGCGCCACGAACTTTTTGTCACAGGGACGTGAGCGAAGGTTTATTACTCACGGAACACGAAATGCAAACTTGTATTTCGTATGTTCAGTATTTATGAAAACAATTTGATCATTTTCCAATTAACTTTACTCATCGCCTCTGTGTAGCGGTCCGGCGTCGGAATTGACATCTTGAGGTCCATGTTTCTATTCCCGGGTTGGTCAACAAAAAATAGAAAATGTGTATAGGCTAAGAAAATGATGATAGAAATGGAATTATAGGTTTGCAACCTATCACATTGTAGGACATAGTGTCTTCGGCTAGTCGTGGGTGCCTTGGTTGTGCCTCTGCCTAGGTAGGGGATATGGGCGTGAAGATACTTCCAATTAACTTTATATCTCCAAAAAGTTATGTATGAACATTGAACTTATCTTCTATTATTTAATAATAATATGTATGTTATTATCTTGTTTATTTATCTGAATTATCAGCACTAGATGATGTTTAATTATAATATCTACTGCTGTAGTTTAATGCTAGTTACATGTATTAATTACGAAATATATGGAAAATGTTTTAATCAGTAAAATCATCAAGCCAAAAATAATATCGTGAAAGTGTACAAGTGACTTTTATTCATAAGGTTTTTTATTGTCACACAGCAACTAAACAGATAGCTTATCTAATAATACACTGTAGCAAAAAATATCTTCACGCCCATATCCCCGAAGCCATAGGTAGGGGCACAACCAGGGCACCCACGACTAGCCAAAGACACTAAGTCCCACTATCTGATAGGTGGCAAGCCTGTCACCAACCGGGCACATATCCAATCCCAAGTAACGTTTTTTTTATCAGAAAATGGGGAAATTCAAATTTTCTTTTTGTTGTTCGACCCGGGAACCGAACCCAGGACCTCATGAATTCAAGTCCAACACCTGAACCGCTAGACCACAGAGACGATAAACGCTACACCTAAATAAACTTATCTTATTTTAACTGGCGAACGTATATTACTGCAACTGAACAAGATTATTTTAAGAAAGCTTAAACAATCTACGATAAGGCATAAATCAAATATAGATTTAGCCAACTGTTGTAACATAATAAGAAAATATTTTACGTGACGGTAAAATGAACATAGGAAACATATTATTATCTGTACTCTGATCTGTGGAAACGACAGCAGAATATCATTATATTTACCTTCCTGTTTGCTTTCGCAAATGCGGAAATACAATGAAAAGGCTTAGGTTTCACGGAAAATGCAGCGTAGACAAAATTGTCTATATTCGAATAGATTATAAAGAGAAATACGCTACATCTAGTAGGTTGTAATAATAAATAAATAAGTATCCCTGGACTAGTCACACAAATTGAATCTAACCCCAGAGTAACCAAATTATATGCTTGTGTTATGGGTGTTAGTCAACGATATTATTACATAGAAATACTTAAATAGATACCAGAATACATTTAATAAACACCCAGACCCGGAAACGCAGACATCTAAATGTTCATCACACAAATGCCTGCCCCCGTCGGGAATCGAACCCGAGCCTCGCGATTCGTCGATGCAGTTAGGCGAGTACGCTAGCCACTCGACCAACGAGACGGTCAATGTAGGCGGTAATGTAGGGATAGTTTTATTTAAATTTGTGATATGGGATGTTTTGCAATAACCTGCGTCATACTCGTAGTAGGGCAGCCCAAGATGCTAAATTTATATTAGCTAAAGCGACTAAAGTGACTTAAGCATTATGGCGACCTAGTGGACTTTATGGATTAGGTGGTGGGAGTAAAAAGATCAGGTTTTTGGCGTTTTTGGTTTTCTGGGGAGCAGCTTTTTGCAAAACTAACGACTACGGACACTTAATCGTACTCGAACACCGTAGTTATACTGTTTATGCGGATTTAGCAAAATAAAGGTTTATTTTACATCTGTTATAATGAATTTCCATGAAGTAACACTTGGTTCAACAAAAATAGAGTTTTGTAGTTTATTTGCCTAAGTGTATCCCATAACAATATAGCTATACAATAAGTTTCTGACCTTCATACTCCCGTACCTTATACTCAAATTCAAATTCAAAATTCAAACATTCCCTAAATGGCGTACAATAAAATCACTGCACATGCTCGAATGTTTTTTCAAGTCAAAAAAAAATTATACAGACTACTCTACTCAAAATTTGATGTTTATTGGACGTATTTAACCACAGAACAAGGTATAATCAGACGCGTCTGAGTTAGTGCAAAAATCCCCTCTTGGGTTCCCTTAATATTAAATAAATGAATGAATATTGACTACTGCACAATAATGCTACATAGACTGTAATGTGAAAAAGACAGCAATAAAAACTCAAAAGATATTTAGATATATATTTAGAAGTATATAATAATAATAAATATCTCTGGACTAGTTACACAAATTGAATCTAACCCCAAAGTAAGCAAATTATATGCTTGAGTTGTGGGTGTTAGTCAACGATTCTAATATATGGAAATACTCAAATAGATACCAGAATAAATTTAATAAGCACCCAGACCCGGAAATGCAGACATTTAAATGGTCGTCACACAAAAACTAAATCATGAAAATGATTGCATTTCAGATTATGGAAACAATAAAAGGCTTAGGTCTTATCGTCAATGCAACGCGGGCAAAAATGTAATATCTACAGTCAAATAGATTATGAAGAGGGGTAAACACCCTACAAAACACGCTACAGTTTGTAGGTTGATCTGTGGGGACGGCTCCATCTGGCTCGTTGATATGCGAAGCTCTGCAGCGGGTTTACCGCAGTGTCGCTCTTCCTCATAATCCGCTTTCCTTGCAAGTGGGGGTGGAATTAGTGTTTTAATTCAGCATCGCTTGAAGCACTGAGTTTTGCTATTCATTCTGTTGATAGCATTTTTCTGCTGTGAAAGAATGAAACTTTAAATTAAAAGTTGCATTTACCGGAAATTTGCCTTTCACATAAATGGATAATACAAACAATTTAGGCACAGTAAAACTGCAAAAACCGACTTCAATTCGCGAGTTGACAATTCTTTTTTTTGCAAATGTTTCCAAATGGTCCCACATAAATTATATTAACAACCTACTATTATTTTTTTAGTAACACATACTTATGTCTTACTAACGGCCAATATTAACAATCAATCCTAATCCAAAACTTGCTGTCCCAGATATCAATCATATAAAAACGGATCAAAATATCAATTTTGATCCGTTTTTATGTTATCGCTTGCCAATAACATATCTGTGGACAGGATAAATATGGCAATTACGTATAGGATAGGCCAGCGGATACCCAGCTATCTAGATTGCTTGAAATCCATCTTTAGAGAAACATTATTAACATTGGCCCTAAAAGAACTCAAAAACTGTTAGTCTGATCACCTCGAAGTTTTGATTTATCTTTTTAAAAAATAGTTATCAAAATCAAATGGTTATTGGTCAAGTAATCGCTAACACACAGGCAAAAAAACTCACAGTTGAATTGAGAACCTCCTTCTTTTTGGAAATAGTTAAAAGAATCGGTTAGAGATGCATTATTAAAATGTATAAGTCAAAAAAAAACCTTGTCGGACTAACTTTGAATTAAAGCATACTCAAGAAAATAGGTTAAAATCTATTCACTTTTGGCTACTTTATATCATAACACACAAATAAAACTCCTTATAGCTGAATTTAGAACCTCTGCCTTTTCGGAGCTGGTACAAATAGAACTCAAAAATGTAAATTACTTGAAAAAAAAAGAAGATTTGGGTATTTTTTTAAGAAAATTATTTATGAAGGTTGTGAAAGTAAAGCATTCTGATACAAAAAAAATAATGAATGCATAAGGTGGTCGATTATCTATTTAACTGGAAATCCAAAATAGGTATATAAAAACTAATGTAATTATAACGGGGAAAACGGTGATATTTTCATAGATAATTTAGTTATACTAGCTAGTCTTCTTTCTTTCTTTAGGTTTTGGCCTTCACGTTAGTATATAGCCATTAGTCAAGTAGAAAATATTTGCATCGAATTATATATTAATTTCAATTATTTAAAATTAGTCATCAGTCATAAGTCGTCAGGAAGTCATGTCAGGCTCTTGGGTAAAGCGGTGGCTCATTACACAAGCTCTGTAACGAGATTTGGCGGCAACGAGGAAATACACGATACGCTAATTTCTTAATGATTATTTCATTTGTGCTCTTTCAATGAACAAAATTGTACAAAATGCCACCAAAATCGACTAATTTCACTCAAAATTAACACGAAATTCAATAATTATGAAAAAACTTCGACCATCTTTTCTCTCGATGGCGCCAAAACTCCTACTAGCTAGTAACAACTTCTATATTAATATCACCCAAGGAGTCCTTACTAGCTATCCCAGTATTATAATGACACACACACTAAACGTCAAAAATATGAATTTTGAAATAAACAGGCATTGAATAACAAATAAACAGCGACAATTTTGGTAAAATAATTTGTTTACTTTTTGATGTTTTGTGTAGTATATAAAAAGGCGGGCTTTTTATACCCTGGAGGGTAGCTAGTTTTGCACTTAGGGTCATGAAATGTGACCAAAAGACAGCTACACATTAATAACATCTATAGTGTCTATGGATGTTGCGATGGTTGTTTCGTACCATTACGAAACCTGTTTTCTTTTTCAATGTCTATCAACATAAAATTACAAACCTTTTCATGAGCTATAGATAAAACTAGCTGTACTCGCGAACTTCGTTCCGCCCATTCAGTTTGTATGAGAAAAATTAAAATGTTGTTTTTCCCAGTTTCCTCACAATTGAACAGAACAAAAAGTATCCTCTGTCCTTCTCCCGGTTCTAAGTTACCTCCCCACCAATTTGCAGCCTAATCGGTTCAGCCGTTCTTTAGTTATAAATAGTGTAACTAACACCACTTTCTCTTATAAATAGATGAATAACAGATTTAAGAAGCATAATGTAGATCTTTGTAAGTACCTAACTAAAAACATTAAATATAACTCGTGTTAGTCCGTGCTCCTTTTTCAGAATAGAACATCTGCCTTCCTGTGTCAGGCAGCTCGTAAAAGGCGAGCATAGGCGTACCGTCATTAACACCGTGACAACTGACTAGGTGGTAGAGTTTCACAGCGACTCGCCCGGATTGGTATCACCGCCTTACCTATTCCTGCCGCCATAATGTCAACGCTTGCCGTAGACGTGTTCCGGTTCGGAGGGTAAGGTAGCCGGTAAACTTACTTTTTTATCTAGGTCTAACATCCCGGCCTAAGGTTGGCAACGCATCATTTCCACCTTAGGTGTCTTTAGGCGGCGTGAATTTTTAACCATCAGGAAATCGGTCTGTTTGGCTTCCAATGTCATAAAAAAACTCTAATTTCTTTATAAAATCTGTTGTATATCAGTAAAGCACAATCTAAATATACAAATACACAACGTTATTACGAACTTATTTGTATAATAAAGGCTAAACGATAATATCTTTGGCAAATGTCATAATTATTCAAATATGGCTAGCAAACCTAGCTCAGTTATGCATGCGATTATAGCAACGGAGATTTGCCTTATGTTCAGCTGTCGTCAGCTTGCTGTTATGGAAATGACAGGTCAGAGTGAATTTCATTTCACAAAGAAACTTCCAGTAATTGCAGGTAAAATTAAAATTATTCCAAGAACATTTCATGAATTTGAATATTATTTTTTGTTCCTTTTCGTAATTTATTAAGTTTTAAATATATTTCTTATTAGGTAGTGATTAGTAGTTTAACATTATGCTAATAACTATACCTATGCTTTTATTATCACTACATAGTATAAAACAAAGTCGCTTCCTCTGTACCTATGTCTCTTTGTATGTTTAAATCTTTAAAACTACGCAACGAAAGTGATTGAAGAGGAAGGTTTGTATGCATATTTTATACTCGTGCGAAGCTGAGGCGGACCGCTAGTATAGTATAAAATAAAGACGCTTTCCGCTGTCTCCCTATGTATGCTTGGATCTGTAAAACTACGCATCGGTTTTTTTATTACATAGATTGATTCAAGAGAAAGCTGACTTGCTGAATAGTTGCGATTTTCATACAAACTTTCGTTCCCTATTTATAGCCTATTGGGAGTGGATTTTTGAAAAAAAGTTGGCTATGTTTGAACCCAGAGCTTTAGCTATATGTATCTCAAATTTCATCAAAATCGGGTAGAGCGGTGTAGCCAGGAAAGAGCAACAGACACCAACCTTCCCCTTCATGACTGACCGTTGGCAGTAAAATAGCGATATCTCCTAAGATATTAATTTAAATCGAATAATGTAAATACATTAAATATAACGAATAAGTTAAATACTTTTTTTATGTTACAGGAAGGCAAACAAGCAGACGGATTTCCTGATGGTAAGAAATTCACGCCGCCTAGAGACACCAGAGATGGTAGTGGTGCGTTGCCAACCTGAGGTCAGGATGTTCGGCCTTGAGCAAAAGTAAGTTTACCGGCTACCTGACCCTCCGAACCGCAACACGTCATGACGTTATGGCGGCAGGAATAGGTTAGGCGGTGGTACCAATCCGGGCAAGTCGCTGCGAAACTCTACCACCTAGTCAGATGTCACGGTGTTAGTGATGATGAGCCTATGCTCGCCTTTTACGAGCTTCCTGGCAAGAAAGGCAGATGGTCTATTCTGCAAAGGAGTCCGGACCAACACGGGGAAATACTTGTGATGAATGACGTATTTATTTGGATAAAGATTAATATTATGTTTATAAAAACGTCTTTTTTGTGAACATTTAACTATTTACATAGCGCAAGCAGCAGAAGCTCTAAATAGAAAAAATTCTCCTGATTTTGAAACGTTCTTCTGATATGATATGTATATGTATAAACATGATATAATATAGCCTATATACTGCTTCGATAAATAGGTAATCTAACACTGCAAGAATTTTTCAAATCGGACCAGAAGTTCTTGAGATTAGCGCGTGCAAGCAAACAAACAACTCTTTAGCTTTATAAAATTAGACAAATGGCTGCTAGTACATTAGAAATTCGAAAGTCTGTCTGTTGGTAACCCCTTCACTGCTAAATCTTGTGAACAATTCTAATAAAATTTGATTTGCATATATTTAAAGATCCAAGTTAAAATGTAGACTATTTTTTTTCAACAATAACCTTCAAAACAACAGGGATGGGAGTTTGTATAAAAACACGAAGTTGCAGATAGTTTATTATACAACAAAGACGGATTTATTGAAACTTGCTCACTTTGGGGTTAGATTCAATTTGCGTAATTTGTCCAAGGATATTTATATTTACTAGTGGTCGTCCATTGGTCGAACTTCATTCATAATAAAGATCACCTGAACGGTTCAGTTGCTGGACTAAACTACATGAGGTCCCGAGATCCATTTCCGGGTCGGGCAACAAAAAGAAAATTGGGTTTTTCCAATTTTCTAATAAAAAAAACGTTGCTCGGGATTGGTAGGTGCCCAGTTGGCGATAAGATTGCTACCTATCACTTAGTATCTTCGGCTAGTCGTTTGTGCCTTGGTTGTACCTCTGCCTACCCCTTCACGGATATGGGCGTGAATATACTCTATAAATTGTTGATAAGAACGTCATCTTCATTTCTTTTAACATCTACTTTGTTTCCAAACTTTTAAGTGCACCACCTGTGATCTTTTATCGTTACCATAAATATATTTGTTTGTGTGTATCAAATGCATGATAGAACGTGTAATGTTTTACTTTTTGAGTTAATGCACTTTATAAACATTGTCATTAAAAAATATTAGCGTTCTACACTTCTCCTACACATAAACTATAAATTTGCCAAATTTCATACTCCTCCGTCAGCGCAATTTCGTAAAAAGGGGTCCAAAGTTTTTGCTTCACAATTAATATATAGATTTATATGCCTTGTTATTAGTATAGGCATCACATCCAAATATGTAATATGAACTGAATATAAATTTCTATTTCAGAGTACTATTACTACTCTTACTCTAGCTTCAATCAAATTACACGTCAAAGCTTTCTGCACTATTTCAGTATTATATAATATTAGTTGTGGTTATTTCCACTAGTTGTCAGTATTCAGCAATGATTAAGTAATATTGGCCTAGTTTCACGTTTGAATATTGAATATATTTATGTAGACATTGAACATATCACGGCAAATGCCTTTCGTAGTAGACTGAGTGTATCTAATAGCGTTCAAAACGACAAGTAAAATACAGAAACTTTCAATGAGTTTTTTAGATGTGTCTTTCGCAAGTTTTGCGTTTTTACATGTATTTTACATTGTTTTTTGCTACTTTTATGACTTATAATAATAAAAGAAACTTTATAATAAAAATATCATCTTCCTTTAATTTATTTTAGAATAGTTTATTTCTTTATTCATTTGTGTCTTTTTATTTATTGTAATTTATAAAAAGATGTACTTTTTATAAATATTAATACACTTATTATACTTGTAAATTTATATTTTTCAAGAAGCCCTAAATTTTTATTTTTCCAATGTTACACGTATTTTAACTTTCAATTTTTTAAGTTGCAAAAAAAAAGTCTCTTTTGCCACTATCATCCCTAGTATCTAATGCCAAGTATTAGGATATATAAACCTACAGACCTTCCACCACATTTATTTCTCTTCTTATACTAGGACTAAGAATTCAGGAGCGTCGCAGTCGCGGAACTGCGGTTTTATTTCAAAACTCAGAAGACCGCTAATTTGTGCGGTCACACAGCCATTGCGGTTAAAGTATCAAAAGCAAACTTGTACGATTCTCCAGGTGGGCGACCGGTGCCGCGGGAACCGCGAACAACCGCAAGCGCTGCGGGTGTAAAACGCGTATTGAAATATGCTCTAACTTTTTACATATAAATCTACACTTTACAGACCCTGCGGGCCCGCAACCGCCGCAGGCGCGTGTAAAAACCGCTCCGTGAGTTCTTAGTCTACAGTTTACGTCAATTTCGGAAACTCTTGACATTTGTCCTAAATGTCAAATAATATGTAATTCCAAGGTACTGGACTAAGGTTTAATCACTTTGCACAAGACAGTTCAATGAAATATTAAACTATACATACGCAATCCTTTTAATATTATTGTTATTATGTATGTTTGTTTGTTAGTCCTTCACGCAATAACTGCTTAACCGATTTTCATAAAAGTTGGCACACACATTAAAGGAAACTTGGATTAGCACATATGACAGTTTTTACTTCGAAACAATATTCCTGTGAGAGCACGCAGGCAACACCACGGGCACCAGCTAGTATTATATATACGCGTTAAGTAAAACAATAGAAAACTGTACCGCTTCTGTCACAAATTACAAGCAACAAAGTTTATGATAAAACGAATGTTCCAATAAGAATAAGTTCCCTTTGTAATAAATTTCGTTCCCCGTGCCAATATTTCGAACGATAATGATGCTAAAATCGATGAACTTTGTTCTCGCTTGCAAACCGCTTCAGTGTTTCGTAATTGAAGTCTTACGTGACGATTCCACGCCACAGCTGCCCCCAACTTTCACTACACTTTCTTAGTATCTCCAACTTTATCCCAATCTAAGTTTCAGTACGGATGCGGATGAAAATAGTTTTTATTAGAGCGGAAAAGAAAGATGCAATTATTTACCAATGTACGTGCTGTGTAAGTTGGGAATTAAAATCCTTCTTTTGCTTTTATATCCCACATTATGTAACTGGAGCTATTAACGACTTATCGAGAATTTGCACGTATTGCCTATCCGTGTAGTTAATTCGGTTTCGTTATTTTTTAGAAATATTTGAGATCGTATACAGGGTGTATTTGACACAGTTACGAAAACTTCTGTGGTAGTTTAGATACATGTCAGACTTCAAAATTCCTTTTACAGTTTTTGTTAGAAACGAGTGGTTAAATATTTAGCAATTTTTCAGCCCGCAATGTATAGCGAACAAAGTATATGCACTAAGCCGCGCGTTGCGAGCTGTAAGAAAGCTAATTCGCTGTTTTACTAAAACCAGCAATGTAATATTGTTGGTTTTAGTAAAAAAATATTATTTATAAGATATGAAATGAAAATCGAGTTGCGTTAGATATTATTAATAAAATAATAGTGTAATAATTTTGTTTAAATAATAGTGAAATCAATGAATGAATACATTTTTTTGAAAAATTCGTGAAATTTCAGTTAGATTGTTATTTACAGAGTGGTTTAATTTTGCAAATGTATCTTTTATTGTTTGGATGAAATCTCTTTCCCATCAAAGTAGTTTTGTATTTTTTTTTTGCAAGCCACCTCCCACGTTTTGAGAATAAACGTTTTAAATTGAAATTTTGATTTGGTTTGAAATTGAAATCGGTTGTTAATTTTATTAAAAGAAGGTAAACAAATGGAAGTTTTGGTGGCAAGAAATGATCACGAAAGACTTAACGTCTTTTGTTAAGTTAAGTTTGTCATCACGCTGAATTTATAATGTTATTTCTCTTGAGTATGTATACTCTCTGCCTACTTTGTAAGGAACTTGGCGTAAAGATATGTATGTATGTATGTAGGTCTCTTGAGTAAATTTACCCGTAATTTAACCCTTTTAACTTGAATTTTGTCTCGTGTTGGTCAATTCTCCTTTGTAAAGAAGACCCCCTTCCTGCCATGCAGCTCGTAAAAGGCAAGCTAAGGTTACTGTCACTAACACCGTGACATCTGATAAGATCGTAAAGTTTGCAGCAACTCACTCGGATTTGTACAACCGCCTTACCTATTCCTGCCGCCATAACGCCAGCGCTTGTTTTTGGAGTGTTCCGGTTCGGAGGATGAGGTTATCGGTAAACTTACTTTTGCTTGGGACCTAACATACCTCAGGTTAGCAATGCACCATCACCATCTTTGGTATTTTTAGACAACGTGAATTTTTTACCTTAAGGAACTCCATCTGCTTGTTTGCCTTTCAATATCATAAAAAATATGAAGGAATACGATATTTATAAGTACTGACATTATATAGATGCTGGTATTTATAATATTTGACGCAGAAAGCTACTATTTACTTGTTCCAAGTTTGACTGATAGCGCTAGTGAAAAAAAACGGCAAACCAAATTATTAGATTATTCCAACAGCTGATAATGAGATCATCGCATCTTCTCGCCAAATAACAACTAAATGTTAAAATGTTTATGTAGATAAAAACCATTGGAATACAAGATAATGAGGACCCAAAAAAATACCTTCAGAAATTTTAATAAAAAGAGATTCTACAAGCATCCATAAATAAATTTAACTTCTTGGCCTCTTTCTGGAATCTGGATAAATTCCAAGTATTTTTGGGAAAGAAAATATCACATTTACATTTTTAGCCTACAATAAAAATGTTAA
>NJDD01005332.1:53306-79865 GCA_002245505.1 Calephelis nemesis
TCGGACACACTCCAATACGTGAGTTATTCAAGAATGACTTCTGGGGAACACCACTCACAGATCCAGGCTCACATGGCTCTTACAGACCCTTGTGTGTTGCATCATATCGGCTCAACTACGCCTTCAGCGGGTTTAAGCCCTGGAGTTACCACTTGTTCAATACATTTCTCCATTCCATCGCAACAGCTTTAGTGGTAGCCACAGTACGAAGGCTTCTTCCAGCTCATTGTCTGCGAGTTGGGACTGCTGTTGCTGGATTAAGTTTTGCAGCCCATCCTATCCACACAGAAGCTGTGGCTGGTGTTGTTGGAAGAGCAGATTTAGCTGCTTGCAATTTCTTTCTCCTCAGTTTCTTACTTTATACGGAACACGTAAGATTGCGTATTAAAAGCCAGCGCAAACAATGTCGGCACTCCATCAAAAATAATCTTATAAAGAGACAAATAACAACAAATGACCAGAACTTTCGTTTAAGTTGTCACGGACTGGTGGAGCAAATAATGATAAATGTGAGGAAACTCCTAAAGGCGAGTAAAGGTGGACCTTTGAAAATACTGAATGCATGTGAGGTGGAACATGAGGCAGTGAAACTCAATAAGTGTCAGTGCTACGGTAGTGTAAGTGAAGATTCGAGTGAGTTAGTGCAATGGTGTACATTGGCGGGGACATTACTATTCGCTGCGGCTGGCACACTCTGTAAGGAGCCAGCTATAATGGTTCTGCCACTTTGTATATTTTATGACTTATTGAAAGATACCCGACAAGAGGAGACTTATTATAAGGTAAGAAACATTTTAAATAACCTATTTAATATTGAAATATTACAATGGTATTCAGATTTTGAAAATATGACTGGTTGATTTTACAGCTGTAAGGAAAAGTAGTCTCCACGCATAACATTCCGATTTTTACGCGCGTCGTTTCTGTTAAACATCCTTAAATAATTTGTCACCGTGAAACAAAATATAACTCCTTCTGCGTTTCTTTCTTTTAGAGTAGGCATGTACAGTACTTCCCATCGCACTAAAGATACTAAAAGATTTTTCTATTTCCTTGAAGAAAGCTTTAATCAGAAGAATTATTGGTAATTTCCCTCGTGTTGGTCTGGACTCCTTTGCAGAATAGACAAACTGCCTTCCTGTCAACCAGCTCCTAAAAAAGCAAGCATAAGCGTAAGCCTATAACGGTAACGTCACTAGCACCGTGACATCTGACTAGGTTAGGTAGGTCTAACGAGTTTCGCAGCGACTGGCCCGGATTGGTGGCCTTACGGCTGCTTGTATCCAGCGGTAAATATTAATAATGACCTATTTAACTTGTGTTTGTCTTTTACAAATAAGCAGACTGGGAGGCTCACAGTCTTCTACATACAAGGATTCTAATCAACACAAGGAAGCATCTATGAGTCATATATTATCATTTAGCTTACTACTTGAAAGACAAATAAACATCATTATTTTCAGCGTGATTGGTAGGGATAGTAGTCTATTTATTGTTTTTCTTAAAGTAAAGTATCGTTGCGCAGTTACTTCGAATATTTACCCGTACTTGTAGAAAATCCAGGAACGGCCAACAAACTTAAGAATGTACGTTATTAACATTCTATGTGAGGTTGCGCGAGGAACTTCCGCCAGACAATCTGTCTTAATATAAAGTATTAGGACACTAACTGTTAATCCAATCCTCCTAATCCAATTTGTATCCCTGAACGTCTTGATTGTTTTGAAGTCGTGGTAAGAAAGTTGGAGCAGATTTTCTACCCGAGGAAAATAATATGTTACATATCCACGCTTTCTAGGTTTTTAATTACATTATAATAAGAGTTTTCAGTTTAGATTAAGTAAATTTTATTGATCTTGTCATGCCCTAATCCTTTTGTTCAATATTGGAGAAGCTCCCTAAGAGATATAACTAATAGTGATTTTTTGTAATTTTGCTACTTTATTATCTTATTGTACGAAATCGATCAATAATAGAGGTTTTAATCAGTTGTAAATACTGATTTTAAACAATGATATCAATCAGGACCCAATAATTCCGTGACAAAAATAATTATCTGACAGTAATTCAAAATTTCTGGTTCGGACATGTGTACATGTATCGAAAGGTGTAGGTAGGACAAGAATGACAGATAAAAGATTGACAAAACAGACATAGGTATAATGCGAATGTGGATGGACTTTTTTTACTTTTTGGATGGATGTAGGTACCCGGGGAGACCTAGGTTGTCAACCCATGATCATATTATTAGGGTATCCGAACTCCGAAGGTGGTGTCAAGAGTCTCCGGAACCGGTGTTTGTGTATGAACATGGTAATGAATGTGGAGGAAGCCAGGTGGACCTGCCGGAATTTTGAGGTTTGGCACTCGATACCCTATGCCTGCCTTATAAGAGACTGCGTGAATATATGTATGTGTGTCTTCAAAATTTATTTACCTTTATTTCAAGCTGCTTGTGATTTTAATTAAGTTTGGAATGAAACCTTGGTCACTCTGGCACTAGTGCCAATGAAGTTGCTGACTGATTGGAAAAATATTCTATTAATTCTTATCCCTTGGTCTATAATAAAAATACATTATTAGCGCCTCTGTGGTCTAGCGTCCCGGTTCCGGGTTCCATTTCCGGTTCGGACAGCAAAATAGAAAATGCATATTTTAAATAACGTTACCCGGGATTGGAATATGTGCCTCGTTGGCGACAATATTGCCACCTATCACATTGTAGAACTTAATGTCTTCGGCTAATCGTTGGCGCCTTGGTTGTGCCTCCACCTACCTCTTCGGGGATATTGGCGTGAAGATACTTTAAAAATATATTTTCCCGCGAGCTGCTGCTAGAATAAAATTGATACAACGTTTGGGTAAGCCAAACACCACGCCAGTGTTAAATAAAATCCATACATATGAAGCAAATACTTTTTAAAATATTTTTTACCGTATGGAATTTCAGCTTAGGTAACATTTACAATCTAATCTTTCTAGCAAAATAAAGAATCGAAATAATAAGAGTGAGGCCTTAATGTAGGCACGCTTGAATATAAATTATGTTTAATCCTATCCAATATTCTTTATTAGTCGTTTCTCAGTAGGATATATTAGGAAATTACTTTTTGGGTCACTATATTCTCTATCTGGATACTCCGCTCTACTAAACTCCAATTTCTTCTTCTTCACTTGTTACTTCTTAACTCCCCATCTAAATTCTTCCAATTTATTGTCATTTACTAAATGAAGTTATAAAAGCGATGTGTTGGAAGCAGTATTTCAAATTTTTATTGGTTTTTATTATGTTTTAGCCGATTGAAAATAAATGAATATATAAATAAGTATAAGAAAACACTTATGTTTGTTACTCGACAATCTTATTACATGTCACTCCCATGACTAAAGTGATGATGGCAGAATCCGTAGCAACGGGAAGGCCATAAATAAAAAATAGAATAAGAGTACAATTTCCTCTTTTTCATGCATTAAAAATACAAACAAAGTTTCCTTTGTCTAAATATTTCATACATTTACTGCAAAGAACAAAGTTAACACACAATAAGAACGAATTAAATGATTCACTTCTAAAATTGCCTCCCTAGGCTCAATATGAATATTTCATTATGCTCGTATGAGTTCTTTTTTATTGGTTTTATTATTCTGACTCTTGATTAAATTTGTTTTCATACAATGTGTTCCAATGTAGCTTTAGGAACGTTATTAAAATACTGCAGGGATATGTATTAGGGTTGCCATCAGTTTTTATATTATTCCTTTTTAAACTTACGCTCGAGTTACACTATACAGCGCATTTTAATATTCTTAGAATATATGAATCATACATGCAAATAATTCATTTTGCTTCGTTGGTTAAGGAATTAACATACATGCCTAATGCCACCATTCATTCGTGAGTCTCGGGTTTGATTTTTGAGGGAGATTTGAGTGATTTGAGATTTGAGGAGAGGAGTTTGATTTTTATGTATATATTATATGTTTGTTTTACTAAAGTACAATAATTGAGTAAATACGAAATAGGTTATGAAATTTATAGGTGGTAACCCTGATATTGTATACAGAAAAATGTAATCGTGAAAATTGTGTAATAAAAAATATTGATTCAGACCTTTGTTGATTTTTAAAACAAGCTATTAAATAGTATGCTTTGCAATTTTATTTTATCGGTGAATACATTTGCTGTCATTTTGCAAAATAATACTGTCAAGGGCAAAATTTGGTTCAAGTACTTGAAAATAGACTGGAGCAGGACCAAATGTTATAGACATCGCTAGAGATTCCAGGTCATTACTTTCGAATTTAAAAAAAAAATAAAAAATAGAAGCCCTCGAGATTCATGAACTACACTCATTATTTTTTAAGGCAAAAAATATCTCAGCTCTCGCCACTTTGATAAAGCTCCGATCATTGTGATTTATGTTAGTACTACGAATCAAACTAAGTGACATTAATAATATACGACATTAATTAAATAAAAACTATCTTAAGGCCCCATGCTTAGTCAGCCAGAAGAGCCAATCACCGCACTCCCCTGTTCCATGATTACTATGAAATATTGTGTTTTAAAGTAAACGTCTTAAGCGACAAATCACTATTTTTAACACTATAAAAGTAATTTGAAAAAAAGTATAAAAACTGAAACACTTACCTTTTAGGTATAGTACTTATCTATGTTTATATTAAATCTGGTGTCGATATTTTCATAATTGAAGTAGACAGTTGGATTTTGCTTTCAAAAAAGGGTTAACTTTTTGTTTTTTTTCTATCGAGCAAAGTGAAATTAATCGTGTTTTGGAAACACTAGTCTTTTAAAGCGTATTCATGTTAATCTTGTGTATTTTTGTCAGCAAGATCCATGATTGCTTTGTATGAAAAAAACATGATACTGCTGATTTAGCGTATACGGCCCCTTAAGTTTAATTATATATTTTCCTTAAGATGATTCGACAATCCCTATTGCAATTTAGCCAGTTCTTATCTGAGTTGAAAGAATAAGTGGTAAAATTTTCATACAATCATAGTATTTTATTCTATAGGATTTTTTGGACTGAATAGTATTACTTACTATCTTTACGCCAAGTCCATAACGGAGTAGGCAGAGAATATTGAGTGCCTGCAAACCTGCCTTTACAATAATTACCATTTTCGTACAAATGCGCCGGTTTGCCGGCTTTGACACTAAACCCTATCAATTTGATCACGAAATATCAACCTTGGTCTCGCGGGGATGGATGTAGGTACAGCCTTCCATGTTCGCATTGTTGCGAGCGTATCACGACGGTGTACCGCCACGAACACCGTCGTGACATCTGACTAGGTGGTAGAGTTTAGCAGCGGATAGGCTCAGCGTAAGCGCTTGTCATTGGCGTGTTCTGGTTGGAGAATAAGGTAGCCAGTAAACTTGCTTTTGCTTGAGACGTAACATCCCGGTCTCAGGTTGGCAACGCACCATTACCACCACTTCAGGTTAGCAGGTTATTACCACCTTTGGTGTCTCAGGAAATCCTTCGGCTTTTACTTTGATTTTGCGGTTTGTATTGGGTATATGTAGGATGTCACCGAAACATTTTATTTCTCCTCACAGATTTTGAATTTCTGGAATAATGGGTAGAGATAGAAAAGGCTAGCATACATACATAAGGTTAACAAGCTAGAAAACATTTTAACTTCTATGTAGTTCGCGTTACTTCAATCAGGAAACTCCTCCTTAAGCAGAATTAGCCGTACGAATAATAAATTATAGAGCAAATCTTTTACTTTCCAACGAACTATCGACTGAGGTCATTTTATGTTTTTCTGGACATAACCATAAATCGCCGTACGCCGTGAACTGAATCGTAGCCAATTTTCACAGGATAATCAGAGGAATCTCAAAGAAAGGTTCTATTGCTTTTGCTGCGGCGCAGAAAATAAAACTGATACAAAAATAAAATATTTTCCAGCCTTGACCCGCTTTAATATTAGGTGACACGACACAGCACCGTCCTGTCGAGGATTCTATCGTTATATTTATCCTTGTCATCATTACCGCAGAACGCCATGGCTCAGATCCGATAATTATGTGCCATTTACCTTTTTTATCGGGTTAGAAGTCATTTCACAATTTTTCTGCATAATGATTCCTTTGCAATAAACAAATGACCCTTTAGATGACTTATCATCACCATAACCTTTGAAATATCGGCTTTTGGATGCTCTTATTTAGAGAGAGGGAGAGATTATTTAGAGATCACATATGATATGACGGCTCTAGTATGGCTTTTTTGTGAAAAGTTGTTTTTGTAAAATAATTGACTGCCTAGCAACAAACAGGTTGTATTTTCGACAAATTACGATTTGCTACTATCACACACGTTATATCAGTTCAAACAATAGTGCAATCAAATAGAATCTCATTTTTTAAAGTCAATTAACGAAGATGTCATCTCGATATGCCTAGTTAAATTGTAGGAATCAATAACCCTGTTAAACTAATTAAGTTGCGATAATCATGGTGAAAATTAATATGTAACTGATCAGCATTTGATATCATATACCCTGATCAATTGATATTTCGTAAAGTTTCTATGTGATACATTGTGGGCGTATTATTTACTACCATCCAAATTATACATTTAACTAATATATTATTAATTTGATCTAATGTTATTTCTGTAGTATGTTTAGAATATAGCTTGTATTACTGGACTGGCCCGAAGGAATCATACAACATCTGACTTGTAAACATTATTTTTATTTATTAAAAGTGTATGATGAAGTATGTTATTACGAAACTCGTCTCTCTTCACCATTCTAATAAAATCGTTATTACGTTCGTTGGTTTAGACCCATTTTCTCCTGAGCAACTCGAAAACTTATTCCACTAATGATCTGAGATCCGAATCAGAAACAACTTAACTTATCTGGTTAAAAAATGTACCTTAGTATTCAATATCAAATTTGTTACTTAAAAAAATGTATCAGTAAGTGGGTTGGATAGAAATTCATTGTCAATCTGTATTATTTTGCATTAAACATAGCACGAAAAAACGAAACACAATAAAACGAATAAAAAATACTAGGGTTTGTTTGCCGCAAGATTTAAATGTTGTTTGAATATTTTCCATTTAAAAATTCACTAGCAACCATTCAAAACATCTTTTTAACAAAATCTTGTTTGCAATGCACAAAGTGAATAGTCTAAGGTGTTTGGAAATTTAGTGCCGTATAACAAGAAATCCATAAAAATCATGCACACATTCAGATCGAATAAGACGTGATTTTTAATATTCGGGAATTTAAAATAATATTAAGTTTTAAAATTAGAACACTTCAAATATTAATGCCAACTAAAAATACCTATTCCTCATAATTTGCCTAGAATATTTTAGGAAAATGATAAAATGAGTGAAACTTTCAGTCAATTTGCGAGAGTTGGAATGAATATTAACATCAAGCTACTGATTTGGCGTTTGATAAGCGTTTGATATCAGTAAAGCTGGAATCAATTAATGATTCATGTAGTTGCAACGTGCGATGTAATTAATGGTTGTATTATTTAGGAACTGGGACAATACAAATGATTAATATCTGTTTTATTAATTTTTGTTATGCTACATTATGGTTCGAAAGCGTTTTAAAAATATAGTTAGACGCTTATGTACAAGAACCATAACTTCTTTTATATTTTTCATTGCTAGGCTATTGCTTATTGAGTTCTTAAGTCCATTCACTCTTGCAAAAACTCAAATTGAAATATATAGTTTTAATTTTGAGTTTTTTCGATAGTGACGTCACGTAGTAGAGTAAATGGACTGCTTTGTAATTGTACCATCGTTGACTTTAAATATCATTTTCTGTCAAAAACATCATTTTTTGGCGCGATAATTATAATAAGATTTTTTTATGATATAAAAGTTGAATAAATCATATTGTTATGCAAACTCAAGCACACGAATAATGCTTAAATCAGAAAATTAATTCAGTTTGTAGAAATAAACAGCAATTCGTAATAATACAAGTAAGATGAAAATTAACATCTTTTTTGTATTTGATAAGATTTTCATTAAAATGATCTAGCTATCGCATCACTCAGGTATAACTAAAATGAACTTTTCATCGTTATTAGCTTTTTTTTATGATATTGGAAGGCAAACAAGCAGACGGATTTCCTGATGATAAGAAATTCACGCCGCCTAGAAACACCAAAGGTAATAGTGCGTTGCCAACCTGGGGCTGGGATCTTAGGCCTCCAGCAAAAGTAAGTTTACCGGCTACCTTACCCTCCGAACCGGAACTTGTCATGACGTTATGGCGGCAGGAATAGGTAAAGCGACGGTACCAATCTGGGTGAGTCGCTGCGAAACTCGACCACCTAGTCAGATGTCAATAAATTTATGATTAAATTTATGGAATACTTTTCATCAAAAGGCGCTCATAAAATATGTATCAAGCAAGCACAACTAAAAATTACATCGAAAAAATAACTCGTAGATCGAAAATACCCAATTTCATAATAAATTTCAATAAAATGTGACAGGCAGATAGATTGAGGAAAGGACATGAAGCCTTCTGTCTTCGAAAAGTGTGAAGGGTAAATAGGAAAACCTTTTCATGCGTATAAAGCTTCGGCCAACATTCGAATACAAATCAATACAATTCTGTAAAATTATTCCCTAAAGGTCGTAAATTTTGAATATTCTCTTGATACCCACTAAAACCCGTAAGCTAAAAAAGCCCGCATATTTCTTGGATTGAATAAATAGTGACTTTTTACGATGACCTTTCACAGGCCGTTAGAATACAGAAATATCCCCATAGTAACATTTTATTACCATTGCTTTCGCAAGTTTATGCGATCTCATGCAATAAAGTGATAAAACAGTTAGCTCGTACTACGTAACCAAACTGCCTAAAGCCACATACACATTGATGTCATATAATGTAATTGAATGAACGAATGAATCCTTTACTGTGCACAATTAAACTTGCAACAAAGTAAATACATTATAATATCGTAATTTACTCAAAAGGCGCACTTGTTGCTAAACAAAGCGATTAATACAAACATAGGTTTGGTAGGTAAAGAGATTAAATATACCAAAACTGTTACAAAATATAAATATGATAATAAGAAAAATGTACGTACTATAAATGTAATAAACGAAGATAAACAGGACATACGATTTAAAACTAAGACAAACCAATGCTAATCATCGAATTTTTATTTTTTTATTTTTTTAGCACTTGCCCTGTGCGTGGGATAAATTTCTATAAATCTTAAAGAAAGAAAAAAATTCGCCCCAGACAGGATTTGAACCTNTCGCCACGGGACTTGAATCCTCAGTAGCTCAATTGGTTAGAGCATTCGTCGGCTTGAGACGAAAGGTTACAGGTTCAAATCCTGTCTGGGGCGAAATTTTTTCTTTCAATGCTAATCAGTTTAAACGGTACCGTTTACCTTGTATGGTCAACTTGAAATTTTGTAATACGTACCGGGCTAATGAGTCGTATACTTATTATCAAATTTTAATACGCCCGATTATTGTAAATCTAACCATTCAAATTTTCAAATCCAAAACAACAAATAGTCAAGTTTATATTTTTTTATTTCTTTTCTTTTAAATTCTTGTTCAATCTTTCTAATGAATGAATTTTGTCTATTCTCGAATAGACCGGAACGACTTTAACTGCAACTGTGTATTCTGCAAAAGCGCCCAGACCAACACGGGGAATTTGAATTCTAATTAAAAACTGACAGCCGAAGGATTAATTTGTACACATAGCTTAAAATATTCACAACAAATGCAACAAAATTCTTGATTTATTTATGCTCACAAGATGACTATTCTTTGAAAATAAATTAAACGTAGTTTTGTGCGATACTTGGGAAGGTAAATTTGGTAATGCCATTTTCATTGCGCACTACATCACACCAGTCTGCATATACCTTTAGATATATTGACGCGAACAAATAAAAGGGACATTAAAGCTCGAACTTGCAAAAGCTTTGTTTTCTCCTTTATCTCAAGCATATATGAGAGTACAATATAATCTTATTTTTGTTCACGCACTCTATAAAACGTCTGTAAAATTTATGTTTATGGTTTTGTTATTGGATTTTGGGTCTCTTCGTGAAGCACCTTGATAAGCAACTAATTTTATTTTTAAAAACAAGCTTGGTCTGTGTGATCTTGAAGTTAGATAACTTGGTGAATTTACGTTTTATCGTAATAAACCGAAATCTGGAATATTATTTTACTAATTCAAGGGTCAGTTTCATCAATCACATAAAATAAAACAAAAATTTTTTGTCGTCAAAGGCTATTGTGTCATTTTTTATATTACAATCCAGCCTAGAGACTTATGACTAATTCTAGTTTTGCTTAATAGTCCCTCTCTCTCTAACTTTAGCCATGTATTGTATTTAGATAGTGTTTAAATGTTTGATGAATTAAACAAAGGTTTTATTACTTTGTAAGCCAAAGAGTTTTTTTTTTATAACATTGGAAGGCAAACAAGCAGGCGGATTTCCTGATGGTAAGAAATTCCCGCCGCCTAGAGACACCAAAGGTGGTAATGGTGCGTTGCCAACCAGAGGGCGGGATGTTAGGCCTCAAGCAAAAGTAAGTTAACCGGCTACCTGACCCTCCGAACCGGAACACGTCAGATGTCACGGTGTTAGTGACGCCAAGTCTATGCTTGCCTTTTACGAGCTACCTGGCAAAGGAAGGCAGATGGTCTATTCTACAAAGGAGCCCGGACCAACACGGGCATATATTGCATAGATATAATGCCACCGAACATCTTTGAGGATTGCGATCGATTCGTCTGATGATGATCGGCTCAAGGGTATCAGGCACACAATGCCACCTAATGAACGTCAGTTTGTACATAATATGGTTATTAAACAAATGTCGTACCTAGTTATTTCTCGGTATTAGTATTATTGACTAACAGGTTATCACAAGCATATTATACCTACCTAATTTTTTTACTTTAAGGGTTGATCAATTTGTGTGATTTGCTTTCAAATATTTATTAATTACTAATTATTAACTGTAAAAAGGAACAGGTTATCAATAGGACTGTACGTTTATTAGTATGTTTGTTATGTGATTACTGGGCTCTTAACAAACAGATTTTAATGTTTTTTTTTTTGGGAAGCCAATTAATGATTACTGGGTGATCTTGTATGTATTTGATCACTTTCAACAACATGGCATGAGGTCATTAAGGTCCAACATAAAAAATATTCATTATTAAGTATAACTTAAAAACCACATAACGTATTTTTATAAGATTCCTATGGAGGAATCATTCCTTTCGAAAAACTTGAAAAATCGCCATCTGATACTAAAATTGAAGTCAGTTTTAGTGGAAGTTCACTTAGATTGTTTGTGTAAACTTTAAGCAATGTTCCATCACTTATGTACTTGGAGTTTATAGTTTACTAGATTTTCATTCAAAATTTTACTTTTTTAGATATTCCTTTGGGGGTATCAAAAAATAGCCTATGTTTTAACTAATATCTAGCGATACTCATATAAAATTTCATACAAGTCGGTTCCGAGTTTAAAATGTGACAGCGCAACAGACAGACAGACTTTCGCATTTATAACAGTATCCATAGTACGAATACAGCACTAAAAAATCAGTCCTCGTATTTCTCATAAAGCCCCGTGTAGATGACAGTATTGATTGCCTTCTACACATGTAGCCGTCAATGAGTGGATAGAAACTGGCTATTGTGATTTGTTTGAACCACAAGCTGGTATGAGTGACGTGTTGCGTATAAGTAAAGTTTTCACATGATGCAATGTTACGTCTGATTGGCAGTGTGAAAGGTTGACAATCTGAACATTACTTACTATATTACGTCTGATTGAAAATTCAAATGGCTGATGATCCATTTGATGATTTAACCTGACTTCTTATTTAAGCATATTTTAAGCATGCGATTGACATAAAATAAGCTCTCTTGGTCAAATGGTAAACGTACACATCTAATGCTACCGGCCATAAACGAGGCTTATGTTTAGGTCTTACACGGAATAGGTATATTTATATTTCTGGGTTTATTATGTATGTTTAATAATATTTTTCAGTATCTGCGAGTATTTAAGTATTTTCATAGATATACAAATGTATGTTTCAGTATAATTTATTAGTGCACAAAGTATGTATTACTTTGACGCTTTGAAGCTTACTTGGAAACCAACTCTTAAAGTTTCTTCAGATACATTTATTTATTTATTTTTTACTTTATTTATTCACAGAAAATGCTTAGTCAATCTAATGATATGTTGGTAAAAGTAATTTTTATATACTAACAAAAACAAAACCAGTTTTGTGAATAAATAAAGTAAAAAAATGTGTGGTGGAAAAAGTAACTTCAAACTTACTACAGTTATTTTTTATTTAATAAGCTCCAAGCAAATTTTCACATGCATTATAATATTAATCTTAAATTAAATCTATCTCTTATACTACTAAGTAATTTAAGTAATACTTATTTCCGCAAATCTTCTAAGTTGATTAGTTATAACTAGACATAAGAACATTTACTTTACTTACTTTAACTACTATTACTTAGTTTTGACTAACTATGCTGCTATTTACGATTTTGCTTTTCAGCTTTCTCGCTATGTCTATGATATTGAGGAGCTAGATTTTTTGATGTTCACATCAATGTCGAATATGGGTGAAGTTTACACTTTTAATCATGTGCATTTGGTAGGATACCATTGTATACACACTTTTTGTAACATTTGTGTAGTAACTATAATGTAATTGATCTCTTCTCTTTTCTTTTCACTATTTTTCACGTTACATATTAGCTAATCAGTTTCACTTTTCACATCATCATCAGGGATTTGCAATTAAATATACTTATTTTTTCAAGGTTCAGCGTTTGGTTGTTACTATATTAGTAAGTGTTCCAATCTTAGTCAACGTCGGCATTCTTTTTAAATATTGCTGACAATGAATATCATTTATTTTTCTAAAATGAATATTCATAACGTTCCTTTACTAATTGACCCTGCATTAAATTACAATCAGCAAGGCAAACGCTATCTCAGTCTATAGTAATTTTCAGTAACTCAACATTAAATTAACATTTGGGCTTTTTCTCCTCTCTTGCCCTACGTCCCTTACCATTCAGAACCCAGTATATTTCAGCGGTCGCGTAATTTGTGGCTCGTAAATGTTCTGAAATTGGTCATCCCTTTGGTTGAGGTGAATTTATGGCCTTTTCGGTTGGCCTGTCGAAAGGGGAATTAATAAGACCCCCTCTAATGGTAAAACGCACCCGTACCATCAATTTGAATGTCCCAAGATTGCTGCCGACCAGCGGAACGAGCGTTAGTCTCAGAAATTTCTCACTTATACATTTTTTATCCCCTCGATAAATTGATTTTCCGAATAATGCTACGTCGTAATAAGGACTTTACTTCCACTATTACATAAATTGACACTTCTGAATTGACTTATTATGGTCACGTGTTTTTAAGGGCTCTTTTTACGATAAAGTCCGAGGAATGGGTTTTTTATTACTTAAGCTTACTTAATAATTCCCATAATTTATTTTAATGATAAAGATAGATGTATTTTATACCAATTTTATCAAGCTGTATTTTTATAAGATACCATAACTACAAGTACACGGCTCTCTTGCTGTTAAAAAACTGTGGTTTCTGTGGAAGCGTCGCTCTTCTACGTACTATGTGCAAGTCTGAAGGCTTCTTATTTATTTGTATCTTCGTTGCTTAGAAGCCACGCATATTTCTTTGCACGTAGATATCATCTGCTTGTTTTTTTATAACATAAAAATCATACTTAGACTAAGAATTCACCGAGTGGTTTTTACCCGCGCCTGCGGCGGTTGCGGGCCCAAAGGTTCTGTAGAACTTGTATATGAAAAAAGTAAGAGCACATTTAACGACGCGTTTTAAAACCGCAATTTCACGACCGCCGCGGGCGCGGCTAGAAACCGCTCTGTGAGTTCTTAGGCTAACATAGATGTGTGTCTGCTTTGGATTTACGCCGAAAAGCAATACTTGAACTTGTTGATTCGAAGATGGTACTTATTGAAACGGCAAAAAATCGACTTCAATTTCAATATCCGATGCGATCCGGTGGTAGATTTTAGTATTATATAGACTCGTCACAAGTGCCTCATGTAAGGTGTATGTGAATAAAAAAAATCTATTCTATTCTATTATATTCTATTGTAATAGTTTGTCCAAGTAAACAATTACATACTACAGTAGTACACCTTAATAAGCGTTGAATCATTTTGTGGGTCAATTCTAAGTGGTGAGTTTCGCAGCATCTCGCCGGGATTAGTACCACCACCTTACCTATTCCTACCGCCATAATGTCAGTGCCGTTGACGTGTTACGGTTCGGAAGGTAAGGTAGCCGGTAAACTTACTTTTGCTCGAGACCTTACATCCCGGCCTCAGGTTTGCAACGCACCATTACCACCTTTGGTGTCTCTAGGTGGCGTGAATTTATTACCATGAGGAAATATGTCTGCTTGTTTGCCTTCCAATGTCATAAAAAACTCTAAAAGAGAATTATTGAAATCATGTAACATAAAACAAAAATAAATACGTTGAATTCAGAACAGCCGGTTATCGTGAATTATTTCTAATGAAGGAAGACTTGAAAGTAGTTTCAAACAAGAAAAATATTAATCTGAATATAAGTTAATAACATAAATGCAATATCAGCAAAGTAAAAGTAATAACAATCTTGATTATATGAAAACTTACGATACTTTGCTCGTAAGATATAATAAAAAAGTTACGGCTCGTGTTATTGTTAGGAATGTATGTATGATAATTGTTTTATCGTGCGTGTAAAAATTGTTTATTGGGCGCATAATTCGATATCATTTGTCTATTCTATGATAATTGTTAACAAGTTTTTTTTAGATTAACATCATTTTACTACTTACATAGTGAAGATGGTTGTGTTGTTCACCAAAAGTTGGTTCAGGTCCTCAGCGTGGAATAGATAATCAGTCTTCCTTGCTAAATGGGATCTAACAACAAGACCACTAACGTTAAAGATTATTAACGTTAAAGTTCATGCTCGCATAATAATGCTGCACTTTTTTAGCTTCGGTCTATATTTTATTATATATATTTTATCATATAATAAATGGATACCACATCGTAATCATATGTGAGACCTAGACTAGTTATACAATAACGAATGCTGCTGCAAGTGAGCGGGTCTGATGATGGAGCTCGAAGATGGAAGACGTAACGTTGGAATTTTTACTGGTAAACTTCTCGAGTTTGAACTCGTTCAATTCGTCTTAACTACTGTAATATTTTCTGATGACAAGGACCCTATGAATAAACTGGGAGGTGGCTGATGGATCATAGAGTCAAAGTTATGGTATTAGGTATGATTTGTACATAGATTCAATTACACACATCTTCACGCCAAATCCCGTAAGTGGTGACAGAGAGAATCGAGTGCCAAACCTCAATTCTGACAAACAAATCGTAATCTTTGCAATTTATCTAATGCACATAAAAAAGAGAGTTGTTGTAAATTTGACTTGTTTGTGTTTACTCGTACCTGGCATCGTAGCTTCTAAACAATTGTACCCAATGAATTATTTCAACCTTCAATGAGAGGTCTTATAAGTTTGACGTGTTTTTGTATGTGTATCTGCTTGTCTGTGGAATCACAATTTTTGATCGGATGGACCGATTTTGAATGCATTTTTTATTAAAAGCTGATGTGATTGAAATTATTTTTGGGCTGTATTACCTATAGGTCCTTTTTCATCTTAAATTTCGCATCCATTAAGTATCCCAATGTAATGGGATCCTCAAACCCTTTGTTATCTAATCATTTCGAGGAATCGACCTTTTTCTCTTCTACATAAAAACGGAGTTAAGGAGATCCCAATTCAATCCATACTTACTAATATGATTAATACGAAAGTCCTTCTGTTACGCTTTAACTGCTAAAATGCTAAACCAATTTTGTTTGAAATTTGAAAAGATAATAGTACTTTGGAAAATGATATTGCGAATGATGTTATGATGACGGTTATCTATTACCATTAAGTGTCGTAACTCGTTTTTTGTGTGACATTGGAAGGCAAACAAGCAGACGGATTTCCTGATGGTAACAAATTCACGCCGCCTAGAGACACCAAAGGTGGTAATGCTGTTAGGCCTCGAGCAAAAGTAAGTTTACTGGCTACCTTACCCTCCGAACCGGAACACGTCAACGGCAAGCATTGACGTTATGTCGGCAGGAAAAAGTAAGACGGTGGTACCAATCCAGACGAGTTGCTGCGTAGCCTAGAAGGATGTCATGGTGTTATTGACGATAGGCCTATACCCGCCTTTTGCGAGTTGCCTGGCAGGAAGGCACATGGTCTATTTTGCAAAAAGCCTGGACCACCACAAAAAAAACAATTACCAATATTTAATGCAAGATGCAAAGTTTGGCAACATTATGGAATTTTAAGTACTTTTAGTAGGTAGGTTTGGATACCAAAAAGTAAAATTTCCAAGTTATTTTAATTTAATAGTTTTAATTTTAAAATATTTTAAGACGTCAACTTTAGTTTTAAAACTTACACAATTTACTCGTATTTTAATTTAATTAAATTCTGTTCTACATTACAACACAAAAATTATTTCTGTTTTACAAATGGGCCCTGACAAATAAAATTAAATTGACGCATTATTTTTTCAATTTTCCCTGCAACTTTCCCGGTTTTTCTGTTCATAAGAACCTTTTCCTGACAATAACTAACACAATAAAAAAAGAATTAGCCAAATCGGTCCAGTCGTTCAGAAGTTATGCGCTTACCAACACATTTAGCGACTCATTTTTATATTATTATTATTACAATATTCAACACTTTTTATACTAATGTTACAGGGAGATTTTCTTATAGACTACAGGCCCATACCAAAAAAGTTGATAGGTCATATGAACCACCAAGTGACGTCATCTGCACTTTTGAATTATCACCTGCACTCAGTTGGGCAGATTACAGGTGACGGCATAATGCTGAATCTTATTATCTTATGCTATTATATCATCCTATATACGTCACCTGGTGGTTAATATGACCCATCTATTTTTGGCATGGGCCTGTAGTCTATTAAGTTGTATGTAAGATTTCTTAATGTCTTCAATAACACATTTTTTGAGCTTAATATCATAATGTCTGTTGAATTGTTTTCAATATTATGATTTTGATTCAATTCCAATTATTTTAACCATTTCAAGCAAAGGAATTCCCTTTTTTTAAATCGGTAGTTCGACCAGTTAAAAATGTTTTTTTTCTAAGCAGATTTAAAAATTCTTTTGTTATTGAAAATGAATACCTCCTAGTTAGTCCTATTACCACTAAGTATATAACTGATAATGGAATGCCATAAATTAAGTCATCATCAGCCAGAGGATGTCCACTGCTAAATATAGGCTTCCCCAAAAAGTGCCACTAGTCACGGTCACCAGTTCCTTCTATTCAGCTACTCCCCGTGATTTTGACCACAACATCAGTACACGGAGTTCAATTTTCGATGCGGAGACGCTACTCCAGAACCTTTCTTCCCCAGCAGTTGTAGTTTCTACGAGCAATGTGGCCTGCCCTTTGCCATTTTAGCTATCTATTTCGGTTCTCTTGTGAATCACCGAACTACGGAGCATATCTCGCAGAGAAACATCGAGCATAACTCTCTCCATAGCGAGCTGAGCGAATCTGAGCTTACATTATGTACGATATTATGTACATATATTATGTACGATATTATTATTAAAATCGAACAATGTTTTTTGCAGTTTTACTACGCTTTAAATCTCGAGAATTAATATTCTGTAACCCCATATTATTATAATGGTATTATTCTGCATTTTTCGCGGTTGGATACAACAAAATAATTTTATATCGTACAATGAGGTTCCATGCATATAATTATTTGCAGTTTCTGTTGTGGCTTCACATTTCATAAAATATTATGATAAAACCTGTCCGACTGTGAATTAATTTGAAATATGATTTTGCACTTTCAAAGATTAATTTCATTTTGAAATAAATACATCCATTAAACGCCATCTCAGCGTTTTATGAATTTGTGAAGTATCTACTTAAACAAATTATTTCAACATGGTAAAATCGAAATTTTTAATGTATTGATGTCGTTTTTGATTTTTTTATTCTATTTTTTAATCGACCATACTGCTGAAACTGATTGATTTGAATACAACATAATATGTTATGCCAATAATTGTCAGCTCCCGCGAGCAAGTTTCGTAACTTTTATGCTGGGAGTTAAACTTTGGGTTTTATCTATAGGTGGTGAGTCTCCGAAACCGGCGGGTTTGTGTGAAAAGAGTGAGGAATGTCAAGATAACTTTTTTTATGTTAAAGGAAGGCAAACAAGCAGACGGATTTCCTGATTGTAAGAAATTCACGCCGCCTAGAGACACCAAAGATGGTAATGGTGCGTTGCCAACCTGAGGTCAGGATGTTAGGCCTCGAGCAAAAGTAAGTTTACCGGCTACCTTACCCTCCGGACCGGAACACGTCATGACGTTATTGCGGCAGGAATAGGACTATGAGGCAGCTTTCTAAGGATCGTGATATTTGGTAATTGATACTCTCTCACTTAGGGACTTGACGTGAAGTTAGGTAAGTACGTAATGTTTGGTTAGGAGATGCACGCTTTTAATCAGAATAATATAAATTATAATGAATTTGGAAGAGATAAATTATTGAAATTTGAAATAGAACTACTGAAAATATATGAATTACATTACCATATAAAATTCCACCGAAAATTGGTTTGGACGATGTTTAATAAGTTTTTTTTATGTCATAAATCGTAAACCGCAACCACTTCATATGAACTGAAATAACTTTTACATTATGTTACTTGCCGCAACCCATTATTTATGGGCGAGTTCGACTCGCACTTGGTTACTTTTTTATAACTACGAGTACTAGTAACATTTTGATAAAAAGTCCTTATGTTGTGTTACCACTTAGTTGTCAAATGTAGGGCTTAGAACAATATTCTGGTATGTCTTCATATGAATGTTTGGCTTTGTTTTATTTTCTACTAACTGTTCCCGTAAACTTCGATTTGTCCGTTCAGTTTGTGTGGAAAAAATTAAGATGTTTTTTCCAGTTTCCAGAATCAAACAGGATAAAAAGTATTCTATGTTCTTTTCCCGGTTCTAAGCTACCGTCTCACCAATTTTCAGCCTAATCCGTTCTGCCGTTCTTGAGTTATAAATAATGTAACTAAAATGAATTTTTTTACGAGTATATAGATTTAGAATTTTGTGTAGTGAAATGTTGACTTAATTATAAACGTCTCCGGTACAGTTAGACACGTACCGTAGAAATGTACCGCTTTAGTAAAGTCGAAAGCTACCAAGCAACCGCTGTTATTTTTTAATAATTAACAAAAATCTATACATATAAAAATCTACCCACTACGAGTCTAGGAGTCCGTGGCGTACACTACTTACTCGTAATGTCCGAACTATCGATAACTTTTAAACTAGAAAATCGACCCATCATTGCAGGTTAACAAAAACATATTGGTAGAATCTATACTTGCTATCGTCGGCACTTGGTGGAATTCCATTGTATATACACGTTGTTTGGAGTTAACACTTGTACTTATCCACTGTATACCGTGGATACAGTATAGTATACAATGGATAAGTACAAGTGTTAACTCCAAACAACGTGTATAAAAACATATTGCTGAGGAGTTTAGTAGTAACACTGCCTAATACGAGGGAATAATAGGCGTGACTGGTTATTCATTCTAAGCACCTGCATCGTAAATTATGTTCCAAAAGCTGCACACGCATTTCCTGAAAATAAGAAACCACCATTTCCAATTTCAAGACGATAAACAAATCTGGTTGTAAATAAAACTGCTTGAACGCCTCCTTGTCCTGAGGAAAGAATAATGGTATTTTCTATTTCGTTAGGCCAAGCTATGTATAATACGATCTTTGAGTGTATATCGTTATCGAGCTCGCGCATAATATTCAAACATAGATTATCATTTAAAGGCTCTAATGGAACATATTGTTGTGAATACTTATTTTGAGTGGGATTGAGTTTAAAAAATGTCATTTCTTATCACAATTTTTTTTAAATATTTATTATATCTTTTATATAAAAATAATCAACATTTCCTTGGTCATCTCATAACGTGTGAACGAATTCGATTCCGCTAATTCTTTTTTTTATTGTGTTAGTTATTTTCATAACCTTTAATATAAAAAGGATAGTTAGAATATGATAACGTTGTCGGCTCAGCTAGTTATAAATAAATATATTTAAAACTATTTTTGACATTTTAGTATCACCCGTTACGAAAATGAATAATATGTAAAAAGTTAGTATGTAAAAAAGATACTACATTAATAATGTAAATGCATAAAATTAAATATTTTTTGTCATTTCATTGCTTTATTTCTCGACAACAATTTCGTTTACACACATTGTACAATTTTTATTCCCTACATTTTATTTAAAAGGATATAAATACAATTTTACTTTAAACGTCTTGACGGCACATAGTACAATCGTGCTCTTTATGATGTAAAATCAATGAAATGAAACGAATTCCGTATCGCTTGTATTGATCGGTGAAGCTTGATGCACTTAAAGTTGCACGTACTCGAGAGTCTAGAGTAAACAATTCTCTAAGCCACTAAGAATACGTCCGCTCGGATGGTTGCCAGCTGTGCCCGTCGAGTGCTCGTGTCCCGCCCGTCCGGCCAAGATGTAAAGTTAAGTGTTACTGGAAATACTAACGATTTATACTTGCTACAAACGTCACATGTCACAGACCCCTGAAGACAGGAAACAACTACAGAGATACACTTGATAAACTTGTACACTTTTAACTAAATACTTTTGTTAAGCTTAGTACATGGTATCTCATTTGAATCTAAACAACAAGAACGGGAAACACCTATCAAGTGATACAATAGTACACTTTTAAACTGAATACGTTACTAGGACTTATTTTACCTAGATTCTCTGTATTTACCAAGGAAGTGAGGACAAGGCATGAGGGTTTCGATAAACATGTAAAGTTTTAATCTGAATTCTTTAGTGGATTTTATTTCTGCCAAATTTCTAAACCAATAATATTTTATTTTACCAGATGTATTTATTTAATGATGCATATCATACTGACGTTATTTTAAAAAATCTTTTTAGAAAAAGTTATTCGAAGATTGCAAAATACCTAGATGATATTGCTCCTAAAATCAACTCCTTAGTAAAAAAGTAGTAAGTATCTTCACGCCCATATCCCCGAAGAGGTAGGCAGAGGCACAACCAGGGCACCCACGACTAGCCGAAGATACTAAGTACCATAATGGGATAGGTGGCAACCTATTGCCAACCGGGCACGTTTCCAATCCCGACCAACACTTTTTTTATTAGAAAATTGGAAAAATCCAATATCCAATTTTTTTCTTCTCAGTCATCGCGTTTCGATCCGGTGGTAGCTTTTAGAATTATATGGAAATGTCACGCGTACCCCTTGTATAGTTCAGAAATAATAAATAAAGTATTTATTTATTATTTCTGAACTATATATAATAATTTATGTGAAATAAACGAAAATTCAATTCGTATGTTATTTAATTATTATGTCACATCGTCGTATTATACGGTGTGTATTTCATGAAACATAAAATAATATCGTAGTTCCTGATAACAAACAGATCAATGAAATGAACAACAGTAGTTGGGTATCACGAGAATATTTGAAAACTAATAACGGACTAATATTTCAGCAATTAAAGAATGAATGAATGGACTGTTCATTGTGTAGTCAAACAACCGAATTCTTAAATGCATCAAATATTATTAAAAAGTTTCTTTTCAGCTTGTAATATAAAAGGCGATATTATAATTAATAAGAAACTTTTAACAAAAATTGGACAGCTGAAAAAAAATATTTTTATTGACTTTATTAAATAATCAAATAAGATCTTAGGACCTAAACACATTACCGTTGCGGCGTTGCGGCGTCATAGACGTTTCTCTGCCATTGACCATCCTGAGAAACGTATTGCTTGTTTGCTATTAAAAGATATTACTGTTTTAAACAAATAAATAGTGACTTAAAAAAATAGTGACTTATGTGTAAATACTGCCGATTCTAGCGGCGCGGCGCCGCAACGCGCTCATATGTTTCAGCCCTAATACTTTTGTAATGTACAGCTATTGTTATGTTATTATCATCACATCACATAGTACCTACTATCATTGGGGATTTGTAAACTAAATTTTTCTCCGTGTTAGTCCGGGCTTCTTTGTAGAATAGACCATTTACCTTCCTTGCCAGGCAGCTCGTAAAAGGCGAGCATAGGCTCACCGTCACTAACACCGTGACCTCTGACTAGGTGGTAGAGTTTAGCAGCGACTTGCCCGGATTGGTAGGTACTACCGCCTTACTTATGTCTGCCGCCATGACGTCATGACGTGTTCCGGTTTGGAGGGTAAGGTAGCCGGTAAACTTACTTTTGCTCAAAGCCTAACATCTCGGTCTTGGATTGGCAACACACCATTACCAACTTTGGTGTCTCTAGGCGGCGTGAATTTCTTACCAACAGGAAATCCGTCTGCTTGTTTGCCTTCCAATATCATGAAAAAGCTAAACTACTAAATAAATTTGTATTAAAATATGCAAGTTGCATAGCACATTCTCCGTTTCCTTGTTGGTTATAAAGAGTAACATCTACCCAACCTTTAAAGAGCGAGCGTAACTTATGATTTGTTTCATTAGAAACCGTCAACTTAAAGCGAAGATATCTTAAAAAAATATTAACTGTTTGATGATATGAAGCAGCATAAGCTAGCATTATAAATGATCTATAAAAAACATCAAAAAAGATACTGGCAAGCGTCCAACATGAACAAATTTAATTTACTATATCTACAATTTAAAAGACAAAAATATTTTACAAAGTAACAATAACTCAAATGTAAAAGAACTTATGTTCGATATTAAACGAATTGGGGGACAGATTTCATCAGCTGAAGTATATATCTTTCGTGCCCTCGTTTATATGCCTGTTTTATCCTGTCTTAAATCAAAGAGCCGTGAAGTCCCCCATATTTTCACACACCAACAACGTCGTATAATAGCTATTGACTAAATTTATCGACTTTCATGTATTTCCATCTTTAATATTACGATCGTTTTGATAACCTGACGATATAAAATCTTAATGTTATGAGGTTAATATTATTTTTAACGGACTCGGAGAAGTACGGCGTTTTTATTATGTGTGTATATTTGTTTTGAACTTAAATAAAAGAGATTCGTTTAACTGACTTCCAAAAAATAGGTTTTAATTTGGGCTGTGTATTACATCATAGCGTTTCACTGGATGATCTAGTTTCGTTGAGTTTGCAAGTTTATGTTTTACGGTATACTATTGTATGGTATTCATTGATTTTTTTAAAAATCATGATCAGTGAACCAATTTTTTGTTATAATTTAATCAAGATATAATAATAATAAACAAATGTTTTTGAATTTTATTATATTGAGGAATTCCTTTTTGAACTTCTGACGGACAAATAGGGATGTTATATGTTTTTTATTTCTCGTTGTACGTCTATCTGTGGTGTGGTTTTTTAAAGCTAACATGATTGATATGGTTTTTAGCTTCACTGAAAACAGGTTTCGTCGGTGTGTGATAACCCTATCGCTAATTGGGCCCTTTTTTAATTCCGGTCATGTTGTTATTAGAAAATTGAAAAACCACATTTGGAGTTGGTTGACCTGGAAATTGAACCCGAGACCTTAACAAGTCAACACCACCTCAGCGCCACGAGACTATACATAGAAAAATATTGCTATAAGCCTTAAGCCGTTCCAGTACTTTATTACTTGTATGAGATGCAAAACCCATCCAACGGTTTTCTATTACTAACTGTGGTTGTTTGTAAGCTCGTGCGTGACTTTCCACACTAAGCCTAAGTTATCCGCAAGTGCAAACGTTAACTTGTTTAAATTGCTTTATTTATTTTTGTGGGATATTTTTTTAAATGACAGTGCTTTAATCGGACGTAAAAATACAGGTGTTATAAGTTTGTCGCCTCGCTCCAGTGGTACGGGTGTTGGATTGAACTTCATGAGGTACCGGGTTCGATTCCGGGCAACTTAAAGAAAATATTGTTATTCCAATTTTCTAATAAGAAAATGTTCCTCGGGACAAGATATATGCCCGGTTGGCGATAGGCTTGCCATCTATTACATTGTGGGATTTGGTGTCTTCTTCTAGCTGTGGGTGCCCTGGTTGTGCCTCTGCTTACCTCTTTGGGGATATGGGAGTGAAGATACTTTTTTTTCTTTTTATAAGTTTAACGTGTCTTTGTGTGTGCATCATAACTTTTGAATGGATCAACAGATTTTGATGAGATTTTTTCTTTGAAGTTTAACATGATCGAGATGGTTCTTATATGAGAAATACACTTGTCGCTGGTTCATTGTTTTTTTAGTTTTAGTGCTACATACAACGTTACTTTTATGTTACAACTTCTTTACTATTTTTTTTTACTATTATTTTATTTTCTTTACTATTAAATTTAAATTACAGCTAATCTGAGACATTGTGCTGTCTTAACTGTGAATGGTGAATTAAAATGAACTTCCACAAAAACTGATATAACAATAAGCCAACAGCTAGTTTTTAAATAAATTTATTAACAGAATTTTGAATTTGATTGTACATTTTTTGTGTGCAATAGTGTTCATTCATAGATTAACGATGCTGAAGCTTCTTGTTCCAGATATGTCCCGATTCTTTTAACGATGTTCACATTTTGAAAAGGCTGGGTAAAGCGTGATATCACAAAAGAGCTGGAACGAGTAGACACAGTTTTCGCAGTTTTTAATAAACGGCTTCCTTGATGTCATACGTCATCGGCTTTTCAAAGAGACAGTGTTCCATTGAAGTCGTGTTTTACGTCTGCTTATTTCAACTTGCTGTTTTTTGGCGTTGGGATGTGATGACCCTATTGCTGCATCATTAATGGTATACGAGTGAGCTGTGGTATTTTAGGATTCTGGATTAATCTTCATTATCTCGTTACTGGTTGAGTGCTTTGCAACAATCTTCCAGAATAGGGATCCTCTGGCTTACACGTCCTTCTTTGCTACTTTTTACAGTGTCATGTTCTGGTCTAAGGTACATGCGCCTAAGATGGCCTAGTTCTTAATATGGTAATATAAATGTCATTCTTAATATATACATATATTTTAAATATTTTGTTATGTTTTGTTTTTTTTTAGAACCGGGCCATTTTAAGCGCAAGTACCTTAGAGGGAAGGGTATGTGGTAGACTTGCACAATGGGCCTAGCGTCTTAGCCGCAGGACAACACACTTAAGTCTCTACTTTCTCAACTCTCACTTGAATCTCGATTTTACGCAAATTGGAAACTAGAATCGGATTTGTCGTTTTAGGTATTCTTGAACACAATACCAGCGAATTATTAACATTTACTTAGTAATAAATTCATTCGTTGAATAAATTGATTTGTTAAGTTTTTTGAAAGTTAATTATGAATGTGGAAATTCGTCATTTTGTTTAATGGTAGGAATTACACATTAACTCTTAAATGAAAATTTAGAATGCTTACTATTGTAGCCCGAGGACTAATATTAACTATTTTATTTTGTGATCAAGTGAGAGTGCGATAATTTAGGCGTAGTGAACCAACTGTGAATTAAATAACATAAATGCATACTTACATATCCTCACGCCAAGTACTTTACGAGGTAGGCAGAGTCATGCTTCTTCCGTATTTACCTTTTTTATAAAAACACGCTGGCTTTGGAGATTCTTGTCACCACCCTCCGATAATAAAAAAAATCATCTTCACGCCCATATCACCGAAGAGGTAGGCAGAGGCACAACTTGAGCACCCACGACTAGCCGAAGACACTAAGTCCTACAATGTGATAGGTGGCAAGCCTATCGCCAAGCGGGCACATTTCCAATCCCGAGCAACATTTTTTTTAATTAGAAAATGAGAAAAACCCAATTTTCTTTTTGTTGCCTGATCCAGGATTCGAACCCAGACCTCATGCAGTCAAGTCCAACAACTGAACCGCTAGACCACAGAGGCGATTATATCCAACCCTCCCCCCGATAATATCCAAGCGTTATTATCGTGGAATGTTAACCTTGCTTTCTCCGGGTACCTACATCAATCCACATTCCCATTGTTTATCTGCTTTATCAATATTTCATTAATATATTTAATTAATATCAATTAATTAAATATAATTGATACTTACTGTACACAAAGATTCCTTTCCTCTTCTCTCTCTCTTTTTTCTCTTTCCTCTTTTCTCTTTTTTTCTGGCACTCGATTTCATTAAAATTTTATAATCAGATCCAGAGTTGGAGACAGACCGCCTTATTCCAAAACGAGGTCTAAAAATAGTACCGAGTTTAGTACCAGGTTTAAACCATGAACTATTAAAAACGTTATTACAAAACGAGGTTTGACGTTTGTC
>NJDD01005332.1:81545-148454 GCA_002245505.1 Calephelis nemesis
AGAATGACATTTAGTACGGTAACAAACTTTGATACCGTAACAAACCTAGACTTTTTGGTCTTGGTTTAAACCTGGTACTAGAGTGTTTTTTTGGAATAAGGCGGAGAGAGACTACATACGAAGTACGCTTTGTTAAATAAAAATAATTTTTAAAATCGTTTTAGAAATGATGAAAAACTCGATTAACAAACAAAAAAATTGGAGCCGAACAAATGACTTCCTCAATTTTACAGTCAGTCAAAAGGCAGGCGAAGCCGCAGGCAACAGTTAGTGTTATAAATCGCAAAGTACCACTCTTCTCAAGTATTCCCTATCTTATTATTTTTAATATCGAAGCAAAAACGGAAACGTTGTATCTCGTAATATTGAAACTTTTCCCTGGAGCTTGAAAGCTCTTAATATTTGAGAACCATATATGTGACTTGTGTCAAGTATTTATTAAATAATGCTTCATTCAAAAAATATGTTTCAAATTTACTTTCGTTAAAAAGTTTATATTTATTTTCCGAGTATGTCGCGTAAGGGGATGTGGTAAATAAATCATATTAATAATATAAATGTGAAAGTTTGTTTGTTATTCCTTCACACAAAAACCGCTGTACCGATTTTCATGAAATTTGGTAAACACATAGAGATTAACTTGAATTAACACAAAGGATAATTTTTATCCCAAAACAATGATCTTGTAGTTGCAAAGCCGCTGTCCAAAGGTAGTTTATGAATTTTAATGATTAGTTCTTAAAAACCTAAATGTTACTACTAAATCATTATTACAGAACCATATTATTTGTTATTGCATAACATGACCTATGTTTAAACTTACAAAAAGGTTTATCTATATAATATTTATATTGTCCTTAAAAAATGTCACATGTATATAATTCTAGGTAAAAATTATCTTAAAACATAACAATTACAACATAACATAAACATAATAACATGATAAAATTAAATCAGTACATGAAATATTATTAGACAATATATTTTTTTTATGACATTAGAAGGCATACAAGTAGACGGATTTCCTGATGGTAAAAAATTCCTGCCGCCTAGAGACACCAAAGGAGGTAATGGTGCTTTGCCAACCAAAAGGTCGGGATGTAAGGCCTCGAGCAAAAGAAAGTTTACCGGCTACCTTACCCTCCGAACCGGAACACGTCATGACGTTATGCGGCAGGAATAGGTAAGGCGGTGGTAGCAATCCGAATGAGTCGCTGCGAAACTCTACCACCTAGTCAGATGTCACGGTGCTAGTGACGGCAAGCCTATGCTCGCCTTTTACGAGCTGCCTGGCACACGAAGGCAGATGGTCTATTCTACAAAGGAGCCCGGACCAACACGGGGGACATTTTGCTATGATATGTTTCAGTATAATCTTTATTATATAAAAATGAATCCCTAAATGTGTTGGTAAGCGCATAACCTTCGAACGAACGAACGAACGACTAAACCGATTTGGCTAATTCTTTTTTTGTTGTGTTAGTTGTCAGAAGAAGGTTCTTATAAAGAAAAAAACCGGGAAAATGCAGGGAAAATAGGAAAATAATACTTTATTTTTCTCCTTACAAACTGAACGGGTGGAACGAAGTTCGCCAGGACAGCTAGTATACTATAAAATTATAAAAGGCTATATTTTTTTACTGTGTATAAATCAAATTAAGCACTGTTTTCCGTTCTAATCCTATATATAAGATAGATTTCACTACACGATGGTTATTTCGCTAGCGTTGTGTTCCTAAAATGAAATACTCGATCCCAATTTCCAATGTGGCATGAATCGAGTTTCGAGAGTACTGATGTCATTTCCAAATATTGTTAACTCTCTTTTATATTCTGACCTCTCTTTCTGAGAGTCTTGTAAGGTCAATTAACTTAAAACGAAAGAGAGGAACGAAAGAGTGAGTAAGCAATATTTGGAAGTGACATCAGGTCGTTGTTACGAGTGTAACCTCCAGCAGTATTTAAGCTTCATAAAAAAGCTTGCTTGTGTTTTATCAAGTTCCTTATAGATAATTATTATGACCATATATATTTTTAAATTTGAGAAGTTTTTAACAAGTTGATATTTAGTAACGATGCTCATACATTTTTTATCGTATCCTATCATATAAATATTATAAATGCGAAAGTTTGTATGTTTGTCTGTTTGCTACTTCTTCACGCAAAAACTGCTAAACCGATTTTAATGAAATTTTGCACACACATAAAGTGTAAGCTGGATAAAAACATAGAATGGTTTTTATCCTGAAAAAAGTTTCTGTGGGACCAATCATCACGCGGGGGTATTGTATATAGTATAAAAAAGATTTTCATATTAGCGTCGAGCCAATACAAAATCATTATTTTTTTCAAACTAATCAATATCGCTGTAAATGTAAGTACATAAGTTTGTTACACTTCATGCAGTAATTGGATGCTCTCATTTGAAGTACTATTGAGAAACGCAAGTGAACCTCGTATGTTTCATCGAGTACTGAATAATAATTGTCGTATTCGACCCAACTACGAATGAAAATGAATAAAACAAATATGGCGGATCAGACAAAATATCGATTCATCAGTACGCTGACGCTTTGAAAACATTTCAATAGTTTTTAATAATCATTCTCATATACAAACTATATTGAAATATTGCAAAAGCAAAATATTTACATTTAAAACTAGCTATGCCGACGAACTTGGTTCCACCTGTTCAATTTGTACTGGGAAAAATAGTTTTCTTTTTTCCAATTTCTCTGTGATTTTCCCGGTTTTTCTCTTTACAGATAGAACCTTCTCCTGATAATATCTAGCACAATAAAAAAGGAATTAGCCAAATCTGTCCAGTCGTTTGGAAGCTATGTGTTTATCAACACATTCAGCGATTTATTGTTATCTTATAAATACGATACAAAATATTTCAATATGGCATCGGAAAGAGAAATTATAGTCATATTTATGTTTTTGTAAAGTAATGGTTACAAATTGGGAAACTCTGGTGATATTGATCATGAGATCATTTCTGTACAACCAAATGTTTAAATATAATTAAATATACTTTGCTTGTTGTTTAACATTGTATTTAATCCGTTGTCTCGCAATTCATATATTTTTAGGGTTCCGTACATCGAAAGGAAAAAGCGGAACTCTTATAACATCACTTTATTGTATATTTGTTCATCTGGCAAGACACTTTTTTTCAGAAAAACGTAGAGATCTATCACAGTGTGATGTATAAATATTATAAAATTAGTTATTTGTTATTTTAATTATCACATATTTTAGATAAAATGGCATGGTAGGTCTATGGAAAGATATTCTTTTCGGTTTTATTACTGGGCATAGTGAAGCAACGCACCTATAACATCTGTATGGTGTCTATAGGCTAGTTTTGTTTCTTACCATCAGGAGATCAATTTGCTTGTTCGCTGTTTTCACTACGTAGTACGTATATAACAAAAGAGCATTCCGCTGTCAATTCAACGCTGCTATAAAACTACGCAACGGATTTTGATGCGTTTTGTTAATAGATAGATTAATTAAAGAGAAAGGTTTATATATAATTACCTACATAGAAGTATATGTGTGCGTGGCTTAGGACGGGCTGCTAGTGCCACATAAAAATACTGTAGAAGTAGTACCTATGTAATCAGTTGTAACGTACTCAATTCACAAAATAATAAATACTAACGTACAGAGCCAGCTCTTGTCGTAACAATTCATAGAAATAGCGACTCCTGTAACTAAGCAACAAAGTTCAATTCAGTTCATACAAGCGCTCCGTACCTCACAAGGTATTCACCTAAGTATTCCCGCTCTCTTCTAACGCATAACTCTGTCGCTATCTAGCATAGAGTGACGCGATACCTATGGTGCTAGGGTTGCACGCACGCATGAGCTCTACGCGTAAGCTGCGACACTCGACTGTGGGAGTGGCGACGGCGCCACGAAAATTTACGTAGGTACAGCCGAGTTGCGGGGGATAGCGTACCCAAAAGTGTCAAAAAAGTCTTGTTAGGCTTTTATCGATTTCGTTCATATCCCTCTATGTGTGTACATCATCTTATAAAGACCGTTTTTAAAACTTATAACATTTCATTCAATTTTTACCCTATTGGATATTATCTTTACGAATAGTATTCCAACGGATTGTAAAAGTATAGTTTCGTATTTTCATGCAGCCAGTAATTGGATGTTCGCGTTTCAAGTACCATTCAGAATGCGCAAGTGAACCTCGCATGCTTCATCGGGTCGTCGGAAAAATAATAGTTGTGTTCGAGCCAACTGCAAATAAAAATGAATAGGTACCAATATGTCGGACACACGGTGAATATATCGGACAAAATGCCGTGTTCTCCGATTACCTAATATTTTAACGTATGAAGTATGAACCAAACGAATTATAGGTAACGACCCTATCAGCTAGTGGAATCTCACACTTGGAAAGATTATTTAACTGGTGCAGTTTGCTACTGTGGTGCAGTTTTCCAATCAAATTCTAGATCGAAAAGTACCGTGTCTACCGTCGTAATGTCAGTGCTCAGCATTGTCATGTCTGTCATTTGGTTGATTCGCACAAATTTGACTCGTACGAAATGTGCGAATTGACCATTTTTAAAAATACGATTTTTTTTGTAGGTGATTCGCACGAAATGAATTTAATGGTGTGCGAATTGGCAACTTTAAAAATATTTGATAGACTATTGGCATACATGTAATGTTTTATGTAATACAGTTATGATAAAGTACACTTTGGCACATAAGTATCTAAGGTTATATTTATTTACTGACATGTAATAATCCAATCCCGAGCAAAGCTTTTTTATTAGAAAATTTGAGAAAAAAATATTTTAATTTTGTTGCCTGACCCGGGAATTGAACCCGGGACCTCATGTAGTCAAGTCCAATGCCTGGATCACTAGACCATAAAAGCGACCAAATAAAATAAAATGTGTTTTTTCAATTTTCTTATAAAAAAATCGTTACCCGGGATTGAACATAGACTTGCTATATAGCACATTGCTGGACTTAGTATATTCGGCTAGTCGTAGGTATTCTGGATATATTTCTCCCTTAAAAAAAAGGCGTTTAAAAACAAAACTGTTATCAAACAGGTAATTTTTTTAACATTAACGCTAACAACAACAAAGAAGTAGCTAAAAGAATTGAAATATATTAACTTCCAAATGTTACATTATACAAATCCAATTCACAAACTTGGGATAAAGTAAATATTTCCTAAAAAATCTCCACCCTACGTAAACAGCTAGAGAAAAATTATATAATGTTTTTACAGACGTTCGGAGTTCTTAATCTGAAATCGATGAAAACGACGTCGGACCAACTTGCGAATAGTACTTTAAGTTTGGATCGAAGAAAGTCGGTCCTTTCGACCAACACCTGTGTACGATCCGGTTTGATAGAGCCGATAGTTTTGAGACCCAACATCAAATAAGATAAAACGAAATGTTTTCCTGGTAATTTATCTCCCAACCCTACAACTTTTGTTAGAAAATGTTTTACGTCTTATCTTTTCTATTCATGGCTTTATCAATCTGTATGGTGTTATATTGTTTGGAATGTGTACAATATTGTAACCATAAAATATGACTTATAAGACGTGTTGTGCTGGAGTGTGGGGTATCCGGTAGACTTGAAAAAGAGCGTTAAGATCGCATAAGATAGCGACGTACCGGTAATATCTATGCTATTTAGAGCAGATGTTTTTTTCTGACAGTTGCATTCTGGATTTAAAAAAGTATCTTCACGTTCACATTCCCGAAGTAGGCAGAGACATAACTAAGACCTACGACTAGCTGAATACACTAAGTCCTAAAATGTGATAGGTGGTAGCTTATTGCCATCGGGGCACATATCCGATTCCGGGCATCTTTATTTTATTAGAAAATTGAATATAAACATTTTAATTTTTTAGCCCGACCCGGGGATCAAACCCGATAACTAAAAAAGTCAAATCCGTCGCCAGACCGCTAGATCACAAGTCACTATGGATCACTCCCCCTATGAAATTTACTTTTACTAGCTGAGCTAAGAGATGTTGTGTACATTTTTGTCTATCTTTACGATCCGAACAATACTGAAATGAAAAATAATCCTAGTTGGATTACTACTGGTAATTGTTTAAGAAATATGCTTAATAGTGCATATGAAGAAATCATTAATAATGATGTTGATAACATAAACGAACATTTATGCAATAATAAGTATTACTCAAAACTGCTAGTGAGATATTGATAAAATTTATTCCGGGACAATATCGGGATCACGTCCTTATTTTCTAAAAAAAAATTAAGTTCTAATATCGGTTTGTTATTTGTTTCATAATCGCATCATAAACATATGCCCCGTGTTGGTCCGGGCTCCTTTGCAGAATAGACCATCTGCCTTTCTTGCCAGGCAGCTCGTAAAAGGCGAGCATAGGCTTATCATCACTAACACCGTGACATCTTACTAGGTGGTAGAGTTTCGCAGCGACTCGCCCGGATTGGTACCACCGCTTTACCTATTCCTGCCGCCATAACGTCATGACGTGTTCCGGTTCGGAGGGTAAGGTAGCCGGTAAACTTACTTTTGCTCGAGGCCTAACATCCTGACCTCAGGTTGTCAACGCACCATTACCATCTTTGGTGTGTCTTAGCGGCGTGAATTTCGTACCATCAGGAAATCCGTCTGCTGTTTGCCTTCCTATACCATAAAAAAAACATACAAATTAATAAAAAAACACAGTTGGATCGAGAATTTTCTCTTTTTCAAGTCAGTTAAAAATGATTTGGTTATTTGACTCCATAATTTTTGAAGTGAAAACTTATTGAAAAAAGCGCGAATTTTCGTGTTGTCATGTTTGTGTACGATAGCGCAATAAATGAATATTGTATTCTACCACATAAATAATAATACTTTCATGCTGATAATTAAAGCAATTCGTACAAAGTTATTCTCTAACCATTCCAAAATATCAAAAATGCACGTTAATATTCAAGTTTTCACTTCTGCCGGCACTCCCGGAGTGCAACTCGTTTTTTATTTACGATAATTTATAACCCCGTTGTAAACCAATTTTAAAAAATCATTTTTTATTAAAAATAGCGCACTTCCAAAATTATTGTCCTATTGCCTTAAAAACTGAATTGGGTTATGAAATTTCAGAGCAATCTATGAAAACAATAAAAGTAAGACATGTAAAATTGAAATTAGTAAAAGTGTCTTCACGCCCATATTCCCGAAGCGGTAGGCAGAGACACAACCAGGGCTAGCTGAAGATACTAATCCTACAATGTGATAGGTGGCAAGCCTATTGCCAACCGGGCACATATCCTATCCCGAGCAACATTTTTTTTATTAGAAAATTGGAAAAACCCAATTTTCTTTTGTTGCCCGACCCGAGATTCGAACCCAGGACCTCATGCAGTCAAGTCCAACAACTGAACCGCTAGACCACAGATGCGATAATTAGTAAGGTATAATAATAACATTAAAATGTTTGCCTTGTTCTAGTTATAAATAGAGAGCATCATTAGGGACAATGACGACACTGGATCCATTAAAACCCATTAATTAGTAGAAGCGGACGTAGTTCATTTATTTAAAAATACACGTAACTGTACTCTACGTACCGTAGGAAAGTGCTTTGTTGTTTTATTTATAATGGAATGGATTAAATGGCTTATAGATGTGAAACCAAGGTGGGTGCGGTGAAGGTGTTAGCAAGATACTATACTTTTTTGCATTTCATTGATGGTGTTCTGAGATCATCCTATTAATATTATAAATGCGAAAGTTTGTATGTATGGATGTATGGATGTATGGATGTTTGTTACTCTTTCACGCAAAAACTACAAAGCCGATTACGATGAAATTTGGTATGTAGGTAGCTGAAGACCCAGAGTAACATATAGGCTACTTTTTATCCCGGAGTTCCCGCGGGATTGGGACTTACGCGGGTGAAACCGCGGGGCGCAGCTAGTCTTCTATATTTTCTTATAGTTTAAGCAAACAGCATGAGTTTTCTTATAGTTAAATGTGTTACAGATATCTCGTATAACTAGGTGCTAAAAAAATTATTGTGGGCGATGTATTGATAGCAGCAGGACACGTTAACTCCAACTAACTCTACTCTAACTCCATGGTTGAAATTGACTTTACACATAGTCACTTATAATAAATATGGAGTAGAGATGCTGAAAACTACTTCGAGTTTGATCTTTGATTTAAAGATTTTTTTCAAAGAATTATTACAAAACTTATTTTCCTAAACTAAATTTTTAATTTAAATTAAGGTTTGAATAGCAACTAAAAATAAGGAAGCAATGTATAATATGAAACAAAATATAACGGAAGTACGAGTAAATACATTTTTAAATGTATTAATCCTCTTATGATGCGCAAAGACTATGCTGCCTCTTTCATCGCAATAAATATTTCTTCCATATTTTTTTCAAATTAGAAATCTGCTTTCTTAGATAAGATAAATAACTTAATATATAAAACGGATCTTTTATTTAAAACTAGCGGCCCGCCCCAGCTTCGCACGGTTATGAAATAAACCTTCCTCTTCAACCACTTTATCTACTCGTATTAAAAAACCGCATTAAAATCCGTTGCGTAGTTTTAAAGATTTAAGCGTGCGTGTCTCAGTGTTGGTCCGGGCTCCCTCGCAGAATAGACCATCTGCCTTCCTGCTAGGCTGCTCGTAAAATGCGAGTATAGTCTTACCGTCACTAACACCATGACATCCTACTAGGTGGTGGAGTTTTGCAGCGACTCACCCGGATTGGTACCACCGCCTTACTTATTCCTAATTGACGCTTTTCGATTCGGCGGAAAAAGAGCCGATAAAATTACTTCTGCTTGAGACCTAACATTTCGTCCACAGGTTGACATCCACCATTACCACCCTTAGTATCTCTAGGCGGCGTAAATTTATTACCATTAGGAAATCCGTCTGCTTTTCGTCTTCAAATATTATAAAAAAAACATAATTATCAAACGAATTAGCAATAGCAGTGTTCCAAATAGAAAGGAGTAAGAAACATTCATACAAAGGGCGTACTCAGACCTAGGAACTTTCGAGAATTTCCTCATTCCTAAAAAGTCCCCCGTGTTGGTCCGGGCTCCTTTGTAGAATAGACCATCTGCCTCTTTGTGCCAGGCAGCTCGTAAAAGGCGAGCATAGGCTTGCCGTCACTAACACAGTGACATCTGACTAGGTGGTAGAGTTTCGCAGCGACTCACCCGGATTGGTACCACCGCCTTCCCTATTCCTACCGCCATAACGTCATGACGTGTTCCGGTTCGGAGGGTAAGGTAGCCGGTAAACTTACTTTTGCTCGAGGCTTAACATCCCGGCTTGTGTTTAGCAACGCACCATTACCACCTTTGGAGTCTCTAGGCGGCGGAAATTTCTTACCATCAGGAAATCCGTCTGCTTGTTTGCCTTCCAATGTCATAAAAAAAAAGTCGTCAACACATCAGTGATACTCCTGTTATTGTGGAAGTCTACGAACGGTGGTCATTTATTATCAGATGATCTACGTCTGCACAGACTAGTAAGAGAACTACACGTTTACGTTTGCCTTCTCTTATATAGAATAAACGTCTGTTTCTAACTTTTAGAAATTCTGTCCATATTTTTAAAGTTAATGAAAAGGTAGAAAACATGTCACTGTAGCATTGAAATATATTATTTACACCAAACGGACGTACTCCAATAATAGCGTTGAGGAAAACAAAGCTCCTTGTTGTAGTTTAATGTAATTAAGGAGCCAGATTAAAAGGCTCATGCGGATGTGGACTCAAAGCGGATGCGGTTGCCTCCATGCACGAGATACGAGGTTAACACATTTCTTCATATTACCAGGATGCGTTTAAAATGAATTTCAACTATGAAAAATATATTTATTCTAGACTATTCTATACTATTACTACTACTATTTTTATTCATGACACCGTGTTTGTCCATCTTTCAAGCCATAACAGAGCGATTTTGTTGTATATTTTTTGGGTATGTAGTAGGCCCTAGAGTGATATTAACTATTTTTTATCCCATTAAGTGCATTTACAAATATTTTTTTACATTTTGGAAATTAGTTTATTTTATTAAAATAAAAAAAATACATTTTGAATATATAAATGGTTCTTTTGCGCGTTGACATTTTTATAAAATACTACTGGGTTGATGTCGTGGCTATATAAAAAAATTTAGTTAAACTATTTACAAACCTTTTGAAAATTAAAGAAAATAATTTGTTACCAACGTTGCGTTAGCTCTTCAATTTGCACGACTCATTTGAAACGACTGCAATTTTATTTAATTTTTCTTAATACTATTTTTAATTTTCATTTATTGAAAAACTTTGTATTTTTTAAGTGGTTGAAAACGGTTTCAGCAATTTTTGAAGAGGTCACTTCGAATCGAATACCATATTTTCACAATTTTTTACCATTTGTATTGGCTTGCTAAGCAGATTATCCTTTTGTAAGACAGCCACGTTAGGAATGACACAGAAGCCAATTTTAATAAAAAGACGTTATGGTTATAATAAACGTGCATTTATAAATGTTTTTGTCAAACATTAATATTTCTTTCTCTAAATATTAATTAAACAGTCCGCAAAAATATTATAATTGGTGTCACGCTATGTTGTACATAATATAAGACGTTACCAGCTTGCACAAATGATAGGGTGCTTATACTGAATGACAAAAAAAAGTTTTTGGTGATTGTTAGGATATTTACGCATCACAAGAACCTTTGCATGATCTATGTGAAATAAATTCTTATTTTAAGATTAAATGCAGTTAAAATCAAGTGTTCATATTTTAAAGTATATTTTTTTTGGAAATGCCAACAATTTTGAATCCGACAGCTTTACCAAAATTAAGAAAATTTACAAGAAACACACCTTCCGTAATTTCCAACCATATTTTAAAAAGAACTTTTACAAAAATAAAATAAGTGCTGCTGAATCAAATTTCGTTTACCAGTTTGCAGTCGCCGGAAATCAGATGAATATTTTGTCTAAGTATAACCATGCGTGTGTTATTTGTAGGATAAAAATATTAATTTTTCTTTTTTTTCTTTCATAAATCGCAAATGTTGACGATAGAATAGAATAGAATAGAATAAATCTTTATTGTGCGCCAAAATAAATAAAAAATAGTACATTTAAAGAAACTTAAAACTAAGTGATACACAAAGGCGGCCTTATCGCCAATATAGCGATCTCTTCCAGGCAACCTTATGGGAGATCCAATAAAGAAATTTTGTTCTATGGTGCTCTTAATACTCAAAAAAAATAAATATAACACATGCAATATCATTTGGAATAGAATTATTTTAAAACAAAGGAAAAAGAATAACAAAAGTAACAGATTAACTTTAACTGAGTCAGATTGAACGTAGAAAGTGACGATCCTAAGTTTTCTTTTAACATCTCTCTTTAAATTTGGCTGTTTCAAATATAACTCTGTCATTGCAGTGTAAGTATGTCATGCACTAGCGTGACAGAGGAGCTGGCGCCTGTCACTGAAGGTACCATATAAATTAGCACTGACATGTTGGAATATGACTGAGGCTTCCAGAGCTATATATTTTATTATTAAACGACACGTTCTCCTCACGTGAATAAACAAAATCAATTTTATTAACCTACTTACAGCCCGTCTCAGCTTCGCACGAGTATTCAAACTTCTATGTTATTATACGTACTAGTGGTAGTAGTAATCGCCTCTGTGGTCTAGCGGTTTGGTGTCGGACTTGACTTCTTGAGATCCCAGGTTTGATCCCCAGGTCAGGCAACAAAAAATTTAGAAAATGTAAATTAAATGTATAAGGTCGGCAACATATTTGTGATACTGCTGGTGTTGCGGATGCCCGTGGGCGGCGGTGATCACTTTCCACCAGGTGACCCACAAGCTCGTTTGCCTCCTCTTGTATAAAAATAAAAGATAAATTCAATTTTCTAATAAAGATAACGTTGCCTGGGATTGGATACGTGCCCGGTTAAAGATAGGCTTGCCACCTATCACATTGTAGGACTTAGTGTGTTCGGCTGATCGTGAATGTCCTGGTTGTGCCTCTTCCTACATCTTCGGGGAAATGGGCGTAAAGACACTAGTGGTCACCCATAGGTCGAAATTCGACCATCATAAATTTTAATCTTAAGTTATTCAATATAAATTATTTTAATATAATTTTCAAGGATTATTATTAAGGTTCTATTGTTAATTGTATTTTCGGTAAGAACTCCATTTTAATAATCAAGACCAACTACTTTGTTTCCAAACACTATGAATATAGTTTGCGCGCCATCTGATATTTATCGTCATCGATAATTTTTGTTTGTGTGTGTCAAATGCATGGTAGCATGTGATCATAATTCCTAAAAGAATGCTTTTAGGAATTATGATCGCATAGACGAACAGACACATATATACACAGACACAAAGATATGACAAAGTCATACCAAAGGTGAGGTTTTAGTTAGTTTAGTTAGGGGGCAAAAGTTATTGCAGACAAATTGTTTAATACAGCAGTCGCTCTAAATAAAAGTATGTTAAACTTATATACATAAAGTCGCGGTGTTAGTGATAAAACGCCCTAGGTTTCTTTTAGCTATACTAAAAGAAGGTAGTGTTTATACTATACTTTATATATCTACGCAAATTAATTATTCCTAGCTGTATTATTTGCTATCTACGGTATGTTTGTTTCATTTTATTAATTGTTTAAACAGAGTAAATATCAATTTATTATCCTTCATTTGCATAACCGTATTTATTCTAATTTAAAATGTTTGTTTTGTATATCAGCCTGTTAATTAATTATATGAACTAATATATTCGAAATACATACTAATATTATACATGCGAATGTGTGCTTGTTTGTACTTCCTTCGTCACAATACAGTGATGTTGTGGTAAATTATTTAACCGACAAAAAGGAGAAGGTTCTTATTTTTTTACACATTTTTTACGCGATTACTTGGCCAATAGCCAACGAATTTGGTATTTCTTTTTTAGAAAGATAGGTCATGAGTCTGAGGTGGTTTCATATTAGCAACTTAAAAATATGCATTATTAATTATAACTAAAAAACTACTAGTAGGATGTCGATAACATTTATAGACCATTTCGTAATAATCTTTGGAAAAATAATTACCAACAAATAGCGACGTGGTACCCAATAAAATATTCGGTTTTTGCAGATTAACTGTGCTTCTTTACTGTTTATGGAGATAAAAAGTTGGATAGCGAGATAAGTTTCTTTTAATTCAGATATGTAAAATACCTATCTTAGGTTTTGTGCACTTATTTGTTTTCAAAAAACATTTTCTTATATCGTATTGTGATCATACGAAGAGATGATTTACTTGACTTTACCTTCCGAATAGTACAAGGTCTATAATTTTCTCTCCCCCCTAAAAAACTTTCTACAGCCTTCTCAAAGAAAAAAGGAAAACCTGAAATGGAGTTTGGTTTTGATTAAAGTCTTAGTTATGTTATTTGCCACATCCTTCTTAAAACACTTTTTACTGCAAATACTACTCTACTTATGTTAAAAGACAAACGTACTCGTAGCTTAAAGACTTCATAGATGTTATAGGAGCGTTTATGCGTGTGGTAACGCTGTCATGTTGTCGGGATATTCGGTATATTGCGAGCATCTACTGGCTATCTTACCCTCCAAACCCATATATGACACTGTTATAGCAGAAACAGGTAAAACAACAGATACCTACCCAGGTAAGTTGCTACGTAGCTCTCTACCTTCAACGGGTTTTGCGCTATTGGTTGCTGAGGTAACGGTTACTAAGTAGTAGAGATTGATTCATTCGTATTACATATTTCTACCACCACAATTTGTACTTCTCGTTATCATGTTCCGTACTGGAATATTATTTAAAAGTCATGCACATACATGATAGCCACGTACTAGTAATATACGTTGTATAAGGGTTAGTTCTCTCTTTCTATCAAGACATACGTCTGTTTTTTCTTTAGCTAACGAAAAGTAAATAGCTTTTTTTCCACCAACAAAAGTTTCATAAACAATAAACAAGTAATATCCCGCTGAGCTATCACGATGACTCGAGTTTATCTGCGTATTTGTATTAAATCGAAAGGTTTCGTGAAAAGGTCTACTCAAAGAGGTCCTTAGCTTGCTCGTCCTATTTAGAACCGGAGAAAAGCCGTCTATAGCGACGTTAGAGTGTAATATGAGCTCCTTTGCTATTAATATATGGGACATATTACATTACTGGTATGAAAGGATGCTTTTAGTTCATATTATAAGGTTAGGATTTTGTTTACTTTGCAACTTTGAGACGTTCAAGTTGTGTGGTTGTCAAATGTCCGGAGCAGAAAGTTACTGGGTAAATAATTCTGATTTGTTCATAATACATACATATCTTCACGCCAAGTCCCTTACGGGATAGGCAGAGAGTATCGATTGCCAGACCTCACGATCCTGACAAACCTGTCTGGCTTCCTTCACATTCATTACCCTTTTCATACAAACACGCCGGTTTCGGAGACTCTTGACACCACCCAGGTTACCTACATCCATCCACATTCGCATAGTATATCTTCTTTTTCAATATTTCATCTGTCAATCTTTCCACAAAACCGAACCAGCGGAGCATGCCCGTTCGCATTTTAACACCAACACTTTCTTTCTCGGATCTCACTGTTACGAATGCGATCAGCGAGCATTATACCACAGATTTTCCGTACCGCTCTCAATTCGACCGCATTTATCCTACTTTCATGCTCTTTCTGACATACCCAACTGTCGCTTCCGTATAATGACGTTGGGATAAGCACAGAATTATGCAAAGCGAGTCTAGCTTTTTGACTGACTTTTTCCATAAGAACCTTCTCCTGACAATAACTTCCTCGTATTTTATTTTTTATTTTTTAGCACTTGCCCTGTGCGTGGGATAAATTTCTATATTTTATTTTTATTTTTTTTTTCTTTCTTTCTTTAAAATTTATAGAAATAACTTCCTCAACAAAAAATTGCAAAATTGATCTAACCGTTCAGGTGTTTTTAAGTGCGTAAGGGTAAGCTCTGTTTAGTAATAAACAGTTAAACGTTGGAAGACATAAAAATAAACCTAAAGTAAATACAACTAACTTTTATTCAAATAAGTTTGATAATGAAATTTGTTTGAAAATAAACTTTAAATCTTCATAAACACGATTTAATAAAACTTCTTTCTTTTACATTATTCAGCAATTTTTGACAAACAAGACAAAGTTTTTTATCTGTAACTAGCGGCCCGCCCGGCTTCGCATGGGTATAAAATATACATATAAACCTTCCTCTCCAATCACTTTAATTAAAGATTCATTTCATGCTCACGTCTTTTGAACTCGCAAACAGAGAAACAAATCGTTTATTCTACACTAGTAGCCTCTCCCTCTCACACGGGTGGACAAACTTCTATGTTATTATACATATAAACCTTTCTTTTGAATCATTCTATCTATTACAAAAAACCGCATCAAAATCAGATGCGTATTTTTAAAAACCTAAGCATGCATGTGTATTACATATTACACTAAATTATATCACGTTGTCTTAGTTGTATATCGGTTTGGAATTATTTATTACGTGTGTAATTAATCAAGTTGTTTTGGCATAAAGTAATTGCTAACATCGATATTGTTAATATTATCTTAATATCCGCTTGAATATTATGTTGACCGGTAAAAGAAGTTTCGATGTTAACTGATAAGATTAGGTATATACATTTTGGAGTCATTGTTTAATTTTGAAGCAGTAAATATATTTGGTTACATGAGCAAGGATTGTTTTATTGGAAGTATCCAATAGTAGTGCTAGGAGACCCGGGACAACATAGGGAAAAAATGAACGAAAGAGCGAAATTTATACGCCGGTTATATCGGGATACAGACAGGCAAAAAATCTAAATTATAAATAAATGTGTAAAATCTAAATAAATGTGATATGTTGCATAGTTTTAGTCGTCTGAACTTTTTTTAATTTCTCTAATGTAGAATATTCACTCTTCTACATATTTTATTTATCAAAAGTGTAGTCAAGGGGTGTAAAATCGAAAAACGACAACAATAAGGTACAATATGCGTATTTTCAATTTTTTTATAAATATAACGTTGTTCGGGATTGAACATGTGCCTGATTGGCGCTAGTCTTGCCATCTATCTCACATTGTGGATCTTCAGTATAAATTCCTAAACTATTGAATATTTAAAAAAAGAAACATAATTACGTCCGACAGGATCGAATGAGTAATCTTCTACCAAGATGAGTCAGCAAGAGACGAAGGTCACTGACTCATTTAAACGTAGCCTGTCAAAGTATGGATATTATTCCGAAGTAAACATTATAATAAATATCTTCCTGCCAAGTCTCTAAAGTAATAATATTTTATATACTTCCAGGGGATAAGATATGTTGCCGGTAGTCGATAGGCTTGTCACCTATCTTACATTGTGGGACTTAGTATTTTCGGCTGGTCGCGGGTTTCATGATTGTGCTCGTGCCTACTTCTTCTTTTTCGCGTGAAGTTTTTTTGTAATATATTCGATATTTGTATGTTTGTCATTCAAAAACTATCACAGTGAAGTGAAACACCGTTTGCCCGTGGTGGTCCGGGCTCCTTTGCAGAATAGACCATCTGCCTTCCTGCCAGGCAACTCGTAAAAGGCGAGTATAGGCTTACAGTCACTAACACCGTGACATCTGACTAGGTGGTAGAGTTTCGCAGTGACTCGCACGGATTGGTACCACGGCCTTACCTATTCCTGCCGCCGTAAAGTCATGACGTGTTCCGGTTTGAAGGGTAAGGTAGCCGGTATACTTACTTTTACTCGAGACCTAACATTCTGGCCTCAGATTATTCAACCCACCATTACAACCTTTGGTGTCTCTAGGCGGGGTGAATTTCTTACCATCAGGAAATAGGTCTGCGTGTTTGCCTTCCAATGTCTTAAAAAAAGTAAATGACCCGGACAAAAGAAAAAGGCAATTCTTATCAAGGTTGGTCAACTTGCTAGGTGGGTAGGTAGGTAAAAGGTAGCTTAAAAACATGGGCAGAAATAGGTATTAAACATGCGAAAGTTTGTAAATGTTAGGGTACATGTTTCTCATTCTATCACACCTACACGCTTGGAATCGGGATACCTTACTTCGTGTGTGGGTGTTGTAGGAACCGGAAAGTATGACTTATTTTTATCCTCGTTCCAATTTGTTTTGACTTTCATATATTGTATATCTTCACGTCAAGTTTTTTACGATGTAGGCAGAGAATATCGAACACCAAATACCGCAATCCTTGCAGACCTTCCTTCTTCTTCTTTGCTTTGCTTCTTTTACCTTCATTACTCTTTTCATACATTCTTGACACACGCACAAAAGATATAGACGATTGAATGATGGAAAGTAAACCTAGATCTCCCCGGGTACCTACATCTATCCACATTCGCCTTGTATATATGCGTTGCCAATCTTTCACCTGTCATTCTTTCTAAATGTCTGAAGCAGCGGAGCATGCCCTTACTTATTTTGACACCAACACTTTCTTTCAATCCCACTCTTTCTCGGATCTCGGTCAGTAAGTGTTTCGCCTCAAATTTTCCTTTGCGCTCTTATTTCCACTGCATTTCTTCTATTCTCAAGCTTTTTTTGATATATTCAACGTCATAAAGTATTATTTTTATCTCTGCACAAATTACACAAATTCAACTTATACTCAAAATAAGCAAATTTGATACATTGAAATACTTAAATATATACCAAAATAAATTTAATAAACACCCAGACCCGGAAATGCAAACATTTTTCATTACACAAATGCCTGGCGCCGTCGGAAATCGAACCTGAGCCTCGCGATTGGTCAGTGTATTTTGGCGTGTACTAGTCACTCGACCAACGAGGCGGTCAATTTAGTAATAGATTGAACTCTCAAATACGGTAAGCATTAAGTATTTTCACGCCAGTTGCCCCTAAATGGTAAACAGAGACACAAACAGACCACCCACGACTAGCTTAAGACATTAAATTTCACAATGGATAGGCAAGCCTATCGACAGCTAGGAACATATCCAAACCCCGAGTTGTTTCCAATCTTACCAAACATTTTCAAGCCTTACCAAGCATTTTCTTTTGTTGTCTCAACCAGGGATCGAGTCCGGTACCTCATGAAGTCAAATCTAACGCTGGACCGTTAGATCATAGTAAATTTAGCCCTATCTAAGAAGCCAACTCAGAATTAAAAACGAACCATAGAAACGTGCAACCTACACTGGCCTTGAAGTGTTTATAGAGCATCTTAATGAATTCAAAGAACGACTTCTTGTAATTTAAAAATCTCTTATGAAAGAAGAAACATCAAGAAACCTCACGGCTACTTTTTTCATTACTAATTACGTAAACTTAAATACACACTATAAATCCGAAAGTGTGTTTGTTTGTCCTTATATTGGCGTTACTATGGAATAAAGTTACTATTTACTTTTTGTGTATGGAGATAAGAGACCTAACCTAAATAGAGAAAGAGAGTGATATATGCTCTATTGATCTCGATATTTATGTAAGTTCCGGCGGGAAAGCTAAATTTTAACTTCAATAAACAGGTGTTACCATGGTCAATGTACAGTAAAATTTTAGATGAATATGTAATTTCGTAGAATAGGTACGATTTTTGTACAAAGTTTCGTCTCTTATTATCCTTGGGGATGGGTTTTTAAAAAAATAGTCTATGACTGGACTCGGATCTTTAAGTATATGCATATTCAATTTCACCAAAATCATTTCGTGGTTTACCGGTACAAGAGCAACAGACAGACAAACTTTTGCATTAAGAATATCATGGATATAGATGTAAAGATAAAACTGAATGGCACATAATAAAACGCAGAGCTTATAATAATTAGACCTCAGTAAATTTTCCTCAATGACTTCTATTCCAGGTTCAAATAAAAAATAGGTAAGAATAGATTGAACACAATTACTTAAACAGTACTCGACGGGCGTCCTATTTCTCTCTTACGTACAACAGTAATAGGTTTTCTGTTCTGCTCTCGCTATTAGTCTGCTGGATCCGCCCCCGACCCACCCTCGTCCCCAAGCCGCCAGTGCCACCAACAATGACCCCGTAATTCAGACGGAATTGTTTAAACATGGAACAAAGAAAATCTGGAACCGCTCAGGTCTTTTATTATAATTTACGTCATACTTTAACTTATTTTTTAATTGCACAAAGGCTTTGACATGGTAAGCCTATGCTTTTGCTGCATAATTCTTAGTTCTGTGTTTTGTTTTTTGTTTTATTTTTCATAAAGCTTAGGCTTGAGATTTGATGATGAAATGTTGATTGTTTGACCAACTTTAAGAATAGAAGTAGAACCTTGTTTGTTCGACCCTATTGTTTGTATATGTTAATCGATATATGGTTTGTGCACCAATTTTAGTATTTTTTTTATTTTAAAGGGCGTACTCCCAAGGATCACCTTTTGTGAACAAGTCTAAATCTGATGACCTGATTACAAGGTATTCAAGGAATATATTCAATTTATTGTATACTTACTACTTATTGTGATACTGTCACGTCCTTTTGTTCCTAGACAAAGACAAGATAAGTAAGTTTACCAGTTGTTCTACTCTCCTAACCGAAACACGACGGAGCGAAATACTTTAGTAAGCAGACATTATAGCTTTAATATAATCATAGAAATCTTTACTGCATAAGCTATAGTTTTAAATTAATTTTACAAATATCTTAACTAGTTTATTTTTTGTACGCATTTAATACACTAACCCGAATTAATCGGAAAACAACCAGTTTATTGTATGTTTTATGTATTTGTATATTTCATTTGTATATAGTGTAGGCAAATATTATCTTTATATAAAAATTCATGAAAAAATGATTCACTGTATTTTGTATCTTATTTATATTTTGTGTTAGTTATTGTCAGGAGAAAAATTATATGACACAAACACATTTAACATTCATACCTAGAAGTGGTAGGTCTTCAGGGTCACTTGACATAGGGTATTTCTGTTCTATGCACTCAAGGTGGACGGTTCAATTGCCAATTCTTTTTGTCGTGTAAATTACTTTAAGATGACAGTTCTTATAAAAAAACTTCAGCGCAACATCACAAAGCTTAAAAAATCTTAACGAAAACATAATTTTGTCACAATATTCGAATTTAATATTCATAGCCAGGACTGGACAAGGTCTGTCCATGTAGTTAGTACACAATATTATGCAACTGAAACTATAAATACGATAGCTATTCAAATTAATTAAAATACATGACAAAATTAGTCAAAAGTCTAATTATGAAAACAAGTTACATTTAGCTGAATTTATTAAATAATCGTAGCAAAGTTAGTCAAATAAGACGAGTTACTTTTTTGATATTTTTTAAGAGGACCAATAACATGTAATGTTTGTCAAGGTAGACAAATGTTTATTTCTCTTTGACGCAAAAACTACAAAACGGATTTAGATGAAACTGTAGTTTAACAGATAAATGCACTTCAATTTAAAAAGTTTTATTATTTAATAAAAAAATATTTTATAATTACATAATTCAGCAAAATCGTCAGTGAAAGTTTATCGATTAAACAAAGTATTAAAATTAAAAGTTTACGTGCTACAAAGATGAAATAAAATAAGACCAAGATAAATACCGTCTTATTAATAAGCCAATCTGAGAGTAAAGTACTCTAAGGTTTAAGTTAATATCACAGTCTCTAATCCAATTTAATAATATAGACTCTCTCCTCTGTTGTCTAATGAACCAGTGGTCACGGTCGACTACATAAGGTCTGGGGTTTAATTCCGCGTGTAGAACCTAAAATATATTTGTTTTATTTTTAAAAAAACAACGTAACCGGGATTGGACGGGTCCGAGAAGGTGTTGGTTTAACAAAGTAGTACTTTTGGTTAATCACCCTGGTTGTATCACCCCTACTTTGGGGATTCGTATGTGATATACTCGTATAACTTAACTATAATATTAACTTAAGCCTTGGAGTACTTAAGCCCTGGAGTACTTTATGTTTATTAATACGACGGTAAACGCCTACGAAGACGCAGGCAACAGCGAGTTGTAAATTTATCCGCTTTTGAAAGCACATGCCCTAGTTGCCATCTTTGAGGACTTAAGGCTTTGTCACTTACAGCGCTGAAGCCTTACATTTAAGCTGTAATTTCATAGTGTCTAATTTTACGTGAAGGTGAGTGCAATTTAGTATGCTCTTATGCAGTTATACAACTAGCTGTTTCCCGTAATTTCATACACACGTTGAAGAGGTTTTGTGGCTATCCACAAAAATATTATTTTTATTTTTAACTAGCTGCTCTTCGATCCACCCTTTCAGTTTTCATGAGAAAAATTAATATCCTGTTTTTCTAGTTTACTGACAGTAGAACGGGATAAAAGTGTCCTTTATCCAACTCCTGATTCTAAACTACCTCCTTATTAATTTTCAGGCAAATCGGTTCAGGCGTTGTTGAGTTATGTATAGTGTAACTAGTACAACATTCTTTTATGTATATGGATTTAAAATTTTAAACGCAGGTATTTGATTAAGTGTTAGAGAAAACATATTATTCCATCAAAAACATTTTCATGTAAAAAGTCATTAGATGTTACATGACATCTTATGACTTTCACTCTATTCATATTTTTAAATGAATAAACACTTGTACTGTTTCACGTATCGCTTACAATATGTTATTGTATAAATAGCCTACCGGTTTCGCTTATGACGGCATCATCAGGGCTAGAACTTATACTACTAGTGGTAATAAGCGAAACTGGAAGGCTATTTATAAAATAACAAATTGTAAGTGATACGTAAAAGCAAGCATACGAGTCAGCAAGCTGAAGTGGCAATGGGCAGGCCACATTGCTCGCAGAACCGATAACCGCTGGGGAAAAAAGGTTCTCGAGTGGCGGCCCCGCACCGGAGGACGTAGCGTTGGACGACCTCCCACCCCGTGGACTTATGATCTGGTCAAAGTCGCGGTGAGTCGCTGGTTACAAGCTGCTGGTGATCGTGACTTGTGGCGCTCTTTGGGGGAGGCCTATGTCTAGCAGTGGATGTCCTCCGGCTGATGATGATGATGATAAAGTGTTACGTAAAACAGTACAAGTGCTTCTTGATTTAAAAATATGAATATTTGGAAGTTTGGACGATGGAAAATATCAAATATACTTTCACTCTAAGCGCTCTGTACTCGGTGTGTGTGTGTTTAGAATGAGAAGTTCGGCTAACTTAAATTGATTTTCACATTGCAATATGATCATATATTGGTAGCATTTACCATGAAAATGTTTTTGATACGTGACTAGGGTAAAAAGAAATAAATCTTTAAATAGGGATTTATCAATTCGACTGTATGCTTCTTTACATATATGCTTGTTATGCAAATAATGGACCGATTTTGATGGTTAATTTTTGAAAATTTAGCTCATGATTCTGAATTGTGATATTTAGGTTCGCCTGTGTGGTCTAGCGGTTCAGTTCTTCGACTTGACTGCCTGAGGTCCCGGGTTCGAATCCGGGGTTGGTCAACAAATAGAAAGTTGGGTTTTTTCCAATTTTCTAATAAAAAAAACGTTGCTCGAGATTGGATATTATGTGCCCATTTAGCGATAGGCTTGCCACCTATCACATTGTGGGATTGTGCCTCTGCTTACCTCTTCGGGGATATGGGCGTAAAGAGCCTTTTTTGTAGGTTCAACTATTACAAATGCGAAAGTGTGTGAGTGACATACATATTGTATGAATGTTTGTTACTCTTTCACGCTCGAATGGCCTGTGGCCTGGATTAACATAATATAGGCCACTTTTAACGCCGATCGCATAACGGGTTCCTAGGAAAACGTGGGCGAAGCCGCAAGCAACAGCTACTGCTTCACTTGTCTATTTTTATATATGTTCTTGAGCTTTATTGAAAACTGCTAGTAGAATTTTAATACAATTTTATGTGGTATCATCGCGAAGTCATTAGATATTTGTTGAAAAACGTTAATCTAATATCGACGAGGTAAATAAATAATTGGAGTCGGTTTTTAACCGGCTTTTAAAATAGAGGAAGTACTCTATTCGACTTTATTTTTTTTTATTTTTTAATACGTTTTTTACATGATTATTCGGCCTGCTGCTACTACTGGCGCACCAATTTTTTTTATTTTGATAGTTCTTTTTAGAAAAATTTCGAAAAGGTCAGTTTTTGCTATGATTAAACTAGGGGCTTTTCAGTTTCCTCATAACCTCACAAAAGAACGGGATAAAAAGCGTTCAATGTCCTTCTCCCGGTTCTAAGCTAACTCCCCATTAATTTTAAGCCTAATCGGGTTAGCCGTTCTCGAATTATAAATAGTGTAACTAACACCACGTTAAAAATCTCTTTGTTTAATATGTTTTTTTATGTTTTGTAACTACAACTTAACAACTGTCCATAAAATTTTGATATTATATTTTAAAACAGTGTTTCTCAGTGTATGATTTCTTTAGATACCATTAATTCTTTGATTCTTTAGTTTAGTTTTGATTCTTTAGATAATATCAATCAAAGACAAATCTCAAATATTTTGGTTTGATTTACAGGTACGTTGTATGATGGCTACAAGGATTGAATCACAGGTCAGACAATTTGTGTAACAATATTAATAATGGGATCAAAAGGCCAACAAGCCGACTAATTTTCAGACTTTAAAAAATGGTCGTCCCTGTAAAGAGGAGAAGTGGCGGTGTTGTAGTGCCAGCCAGGATTTTGATTACACACTTACATACATTTGATTTACATACTTTGACTTTTTGACTATGGGGTCTAAATAAATAAGTAAGAAAATTCTTGTTCGAGTGAAAAAAATGCTTCGCCTTTTATTGCTATCAATTTTAATTAAAAACCACTTTGAGAATAAATAAATAAATATCCCTGGACAAATCACACGAATTGAATCTAACCCCAAAGTAAGCAAATTATATGCTTGTGTTATGGGTGTTAGTCAACGATTCTAATACATAGAAAAACTTAAATAGATACCAGAATATATTTAATAAACACCCAGACCCGGAAGTGCAGACATCTAAATGTTCATCACACAAATGCCTGCCCCCGTCGGGAATCGAACCCGAGCCTCGCGTGTGGTCGATGTAGTTAAGCGTGTACGTTAGCCACTCGACCAACGAGGCGGTCAATATCTTTAGTAATATAATTTACCTACATAAGAATACTCTATAAAAGTTATACTGGGTTCAACATACAAAAACAAAAATAAAATTCGAATAACCTTCTTCATTTTTACGTTGTTAGAAAATATAAACGAAAAAGTGTTGGTATGTAAATGTGAGAAATATGCAAAACCACAATCTTCAGCAGCTTGCAATTTAAACTGATAGCGAAGCGTCGGCTTAGTATACTCCTCGGTCACTGAGTAGGTAAAGGAGTGCTTACAAAGTATCGTCAAAGTTGGTCACGTACTGGGGATTAAACCTCGCTCTATGCTGGTAAATCTGCAAAATAGTTTTATTTAGAAATAGATTAAAGATGAAACTTAGCGCTTGTTGAAACGAATTTAAAGCTTTGTGATTTGAAAGTAGTTTAAATAAATACATTACTTATAATTATAAAAGTATTCTTATGCCCATATCTCCGCAGCAGTTGGCAGAGGCATTACCCACCACCCACGACTAGCCGAAGACATTAAATCCCACGATGTGGTTTGAAGCCTATCATCAACTGGGCACATATCCAATCAAGTTAAAAATGCACATTTTCTTTTTTTTATGCCCGACCGGGGGTCGAACCCGGCATATCAAGAAGTTAAGTCCGACGCTAGACCGCTAGACTAAAGATGCTTAAGCCCCTTTTCTATATTAGTTAATCTGTGCAATATTTTTATTAAGAAATTCATTAAAGCTGCAATTTAGCTTATTGAAGCAAATACCTAAGCGTTGTGAATTTAAACTAAGTAAAATAAATGCATTTTATATGAATGCATGATACAAACAAGGAAGAAGGTTTTACTTAAGCCCCTTTCTTTGTTAGTTAATCTGTAAAATATTTTTTTTATTATGAAATAGAATCAAGACGAAATTAGCTTATTGAATCCAATATTCAAGCGTTGTCATTTGAGACTTAAAAAATAATTAATATAGTATAAACATAAATTTATTCAACATTAACGAATCTGTAAAATGTTTTTAATTAGAAATATATTAAAGATAAAACTAAGCGTTTACTCAAACTAATACTTCTTCTAGTGTTGTAATTGTGAAATAAATTTATGAAAATTAAAACATGACAAAAATCAAGTTTTAGTTAAACCTCCTTCTATGTTAATAAATCTACACAATAGTTTTTATTTAGATACACAATTTTAATGCAATTAGATGTTGCTTGAAGTAAATACATAGATACCTACTATTGTCATTTTAAACTTAAATTAAATAAATAGTTAGACTAAATACATGACATAGAAATCTAAAGGTTTTATTAAACCTTTTTAGAAATTGATTAAAAACGGAACTTTTTGTTGAAGGTCAGTTCAATATGATCAAAATGAGTTGTGATTTGAAACTTGCTGAAATAAATGAACGACATAGAAATCTGAAATTTCTTAAACTACTTTCTATGTTTCTATGTTATCTAAATCAATCTTTAATAGAGTTTTTATTTTACATTATGGTCTAAGTCAAATTTTATAGCTTGTTTAAGAGCTCATGAAATCCAAGCATAACACACTTTGTATTTAGTAAAGTGTGTAAATAACTTCAGCGCAGAAAAATTTGCGAAAACCAATTTCAATTCCATATTTAATCACGGCACAATTCGATTTTTTTCGAAAGGTGTTTCGAAGAAAATCTTTGCAAGATAGTTCTAAACGAAATTCATATGAACAGTTCTGTGTTATTAATAAAAATAGCGCCATTAATATGTACGATATTTTTTTATGATAACGGAAGGCAAACAAGCAGATGGGTTTTCTGTAAGAAAAACGCCGCCAAAGGTGGTAATGGTGCGTTGCCAACCTGAGGCCGAGATCTTAGGCCTCGAGCAAAAGTATGTTTACTGGCTACCTTATCCTCTCAACTGGAACAAGTCAACGACAAGCACTGACGTTATGGCGACAGGAATAGGTAAGGTTTATGTATTATTATGTATAATTTGAGAACCACTAGTCGGATTATGATAAAATTAAAATGCGGCCACCTAAACGTCACCTGCCTTTCCAAAAAAAAATATAACGTAGTAAGAGTGACCGTGTAACAAACATACAAAATAAATAAATGAATATAATAGAACCGATAACTTCCTCTTTCTGGGGTCGGTGTAAAAGATTTATTTCTTTTATATATTACGAAAGGCCGAGGACTGAAACTCTCTGCCTAATGAGATGTTTCCTGAGAAATATAACTTGAGCGACTTCAAGGAAAGGAAAAAAAGACACCTTTTGTTAAGTATTTTAAAAATAACTTACATATTTTTGTACATATTTACGTATTTTTTGGTATTGTGTTTTTATCGTTTAGAAGGAAAGTAACTATTTTTATATAACAATTGAAACCAATAAAACACAACGAATATGGTGAAAAATGATGGTAAGGCCAAAGGTGATGATGAAAAACTAAGCTAAAGGAGACACCTAAGCTAGATGAGATGCTTCTTAGATGTATAAATTGTTATTCTTCGAAAATACTTTTAGGAAGACAAACATTTTTAGCAGTGCTAATAGGTAATGAAAGAAGTGACGAGTTCGTTAGTTCGTTTAAGTATGTATGTGCGTGTGTATGTCACTGAACTACTCTTAGACAGCTGGAGAGATTTTGATGATTTTTTTTATATGTTTAAGGGTATTCGAGAGTAGTTTGGATTCACAATTTGATTATTTTTTATTTGATTTTTTTTTGTAAGCAGTCGTTGGTTTTGGAATATTTTACATTGGATCCGACAGACTGCGCTACTATGCGAGCATCAAATATTATTACGTAGTGGCTGTAAATGCTAAGCAATACGAAGTTTGCTGGGTCGGCTAGTTTAGGTATATTGCTATTATAGATTGGAGTTAATGGAAACCTAATAAAAAAGTGCTCCATAAAAACTTAAGCAGTACTGGTGAAAGAAGGGACTAGCCTCTTTGTTTAGTTATGATTAATACAAGTACGAGTAACATTCATAGATTTGTCTAGAATTAGGTAGATTGGAGCTAGTGTAATCTATGAAAGTCCTAGGTACACTTGCCAAAATGTCTCAAAAATGGCAAAAAGTCCGACAACTTTGAGACGGTATCCTATACTGAGTAATTTGGAACCAAATAACTTGTAGTTGCTGAATAACTTATCTCTTGCCTACCAAGTGGGTTCAAGTAATACAAGTTATTACCTTGATCATATATTTGTGACCATTAGTAAAAATAAAATCTTCACCTATGTACAATCTCTCATAAACTATATAGACTAAAACACTCAAATGTTAAAGTTGAGGCTATTTTAAACTGTATTACACTTATTTTGTAGAGTATAACTTAAACCTTGGAATATTTTCGCAAAGGTTTATTAGCATGGCAAATTATGTTATAAAGTTCAAATTATAAATGTCAATCATATATTAAATTCTATCTAGCGCTCCGGTGTTGGATTTGACTTCTAAAGGTCCCAGGTTCGAACCCCGGGTCGGGTAACAAAAAAATTAGAAATTGTTCATTTCAATTTTCTAATAAAAATAACGATGTCTGGGATTTTACATGTGCCCGGTTGGCGATAGGATTGCCACCAATCACATTGTGGGACTTTTGTGGGATTGTGCCTCTGCCTACCTTTTCGGTGATATGGCCGAAAAGATACTTTTTTTTCTAATAAATTATATTTCGTAAAAGCGGAGAGATGACTTTTTTGACTTGAATGTAGAGCAACAAAGTTGAATAATATTTGTATTTTGTTCATCAAAACCTTGAAATATTCACGTACAAACGCAATATTATTTTGTTTGTACAAAAATATTTTTAATATCTAGCAAACATGAAAAGAAAAATAAATTGCTAATCGCTTGAGCGAGCCAATGTTTTCCGCATACTTGGATGAAATTTTTATTTGTATAATAAAAAGTAATTTCAGATACAATCCAAATGTTTTAAAAAGAAATATTTAAAAATGTCGTTTATATTTCATTCTTGGTTTTCCAAAGTCTTCTTGATGGAAAGTAGAAGAAGGGTTAATTGATGGTAGCGCAATAATCTAGGTGAATATACGTTATTTCAGTAAAGGTACATAAATTCAGTAATAATATTTGTATTTTATTATTCTTAAGTATTAAATTGTCATGGTAAATTGATAATCTATATTAAGCTAGTAAAAATAATTAGGGCAAAAAACATACAAACACACTAGTTTCTAAATTTAAATTTTATTTTCTTAAATTTACTGCCTTTCCTTATAGCCATAATCCTTTAAAATCGTTTCTATAAAAGTACTGATCTCAAAAAAACTTGATTTTTTCTTTTAGCGACTCAACGAATTCTACCTTAAGTTGATTATATTAAAAATGCGACTATTGTGCAGTTATATTACATCCATAAATTAAATATAACTGTTTTATATCAAACACAAATCAGTACAGATAAAGAAAAATCATACGATCATAAAAAAATCGAAGTAAAAAAAATACGTACGATTTCTTAACCTCACTTTTACAAACAGATGTGACCCTTCAAAAAACTGCCGTCGCCAAAAAACTACGAATGATCCAAATGAGTTAAGGATATCCTTATTCGTATTCCCGAAGTGTAATTTCTGACTACACAAGAAACACATGAAGCTTCCCTATTCAAATCCTTATTGATGGCAAAAGAGCTATTTAACCAACCCTAGCAAAAAGCTACTAAGCTTTATGGAAATACAAGCTGACACGCGCGTAGTTCACTTGATAGATGACTATAAAGTATCTTCTTTTAGTTATTTATATAAATTTTATGAAGGGATGATAAAATTCCTTCTTTTAGATATTACAAATTATTCCTTATTTTAGAATTACGTTAACTTTAATTTAACTTTATCATTAAATTAGTTTTTTAATCAAAATCTTTAACTAGTATTTTCAGTTTGTTACCGCTTTTTTTGTTTTATAGTGGTAGATAGCGTTCTAAAGAAGTTTATGCAGGAACTAGCTATTACCCGCGGCTTTGCTCGCATGGCAGTTGATATATTTACTAATTATAGCCCATTTATAAGGACTTTCATTAATATAGATCTTTTTAATGAATTATTTAAATACTGTCTGTTCAGTTTGTTGTCAAACTTAGGTTAATTATAAACGTCTTTACTTTAGTATTCCTACTGGTATAATAAATACAAAAAAGTGTGTAGTGGCATTTGTTTTATATTAAAACTACCAACCTACTTTAACAAAATTATTAATAAAGAAATGTTTTCATAGATTTATAGATTCCTGCTGGAGTGCTAAAAAACTTTGATAAGTGGATGAAGCTGTGGGCAACAGATAGTATAACATTATTTCTGCACAGCTTTAAAACTATGCATTTGGCAAATTTTATACTCCTTACGCGTACTTAAAGTGCGCGTAGTATAAGACACAAAAATGATATGTTTCGGTTTTGGTAGGATAAGCTAGGGTAAAAGCACACTTTTTGCATTTGCTTTATATTTCCCAAAAAAAAAAGAAAACATTATTGTCGGAAAATGATAAGTACTTAACCTTTTTTCTACATTTTTTTTTACTTTAATTAAAAAATATTGACTATATTTGTGTTCTCTGCATTTTGGGACATCTATACCACATAGGATAGCAGCACCAAGGATAGCAGCTGTGTAACCGATGACTCACCGAAAAACAAGGTAAAACATTAAGCGACTTATACGTAGTATAAGACACATGAATTATTTGTTTCGGTTTTAGTAGGGTAGCTAGGGTAAAAGCCACACTTTTTGCATTTGCTTTATATCTCCTAAAATAAAAAAAACAAAACATTTTTTTGGGAAAATAATAAGTACTTAATCTTTTTTCAACAATTGTTTGTTCTTTTATTCCAAAATATTAACTACATTTGTGTTCTTTGGAGTTTGGGACACCTATCTCACATAAAGGGTTTTCCTCATTTGTATATTTCTTTTTTTAATGCCGGTTGTTTGGAAGAAATCGCTTATTAGCGATAAAATCGCCATTTGTATAAATAATCTACTTGCTGTTGTAATAGTTGTAGTACTTTTAATATGTTTTTGTTGTACAATAAAGAATTTTTATTATTATTATTAAAGGATAGCAGCTGTCTAACCGGTGACTCGCCGAAAAACAAGGTAAAACATTAAGCGACTTATACGCGAAATTTAAATACTCGTAGTTAAAATGGATCAATTTTACTATTGGTGCTCTATCTCATCTTTGCTCTATCCTCTTTTATAAAAAAAATCTAGTGTAAAATGGTTGTGTTAGTACTCCCCTTGAACAACTCCTGTTCTGTATTTTTTGTAGGTATGAGAATAGGTTCTAGAAATTACTTTAAATATGTGATTTTTATCGCAGAACGACGTGTGCATCGCCTCTGTGGTCTAGTGGTCAGACTTGTCTATGGTCCGATCCCCGGGTCGAGCAACAAACAAATAGAAAATTTTCAATTTTGTAACAAAAACAACGTTGCCCGGGATTGAATACGTGCTAGGTTGGCGATAGGCTTGTCACCTGTCACATTATGGGATATATAGCGTTTTCTTCGTCTTCGTCTTGCGTATTAGCCAAGGTGTTGTACCTCTGCCTATGTCTTCATTCATATGGGTGTGAAGATACAACGTATGCAACACTAGTAATTGTATATTATTTATTTAAATACAAACAGGTGCTACTCTTACCCGAATGACTTGTTTTGAAATACGAAACAGGGTAAAATATGTACTCTGCCCTCATTGTATGATGTATGTTTCATTATCTAAATGCAACTCTGTCATCCTATATCTCCCGAGAGCGTCTGAATTTGCGAAATATTATGCAACTGTACTTCTTCGCTTGAATTTTATCAAGCTTCGAACATTTTGCTATTACGGCTCAAACAAACGTATTTTCTACGTTGAGCAAGCTCTCTTAAAGTTTGTTTTCAATTTATAGTTCGATTTAACTTTTTATTGTATATAACATATTATGTTTGCTTGCTCTATATAATGATGAGAATACTTCTTAGATATGAAAAGATAAAAAAAACTAAAGAAAAAAAAAATCAAATCCCAAAGTAAACAAACTGTACGTTTTTTTTATAAATTATGGATGTAAACATACAAGATGGATTGAAATACAGGATAAAAACTAATGTATGGGTATTAGTGTATGCGACGTATAATAGTCCTATTTAAATGAGACCTATTTAGATACTGAAATAATCTTATCCACATCCAGTTTCAAGTACATACGTCTACGTCTATGTCGTATCACACTAATGCCTGCTGGCGTCAGGAATCGAACCCAAGCGTGGCAGCTGTTTGGTGGTGTCAGACTTGTACGATAGACAACTGACCAAAGTCCCGGTCATTAAAATGATATTAGAGGCTTTCTGATTTTAAAACAACTTACTGTGTTTCCTCGAGTACTTATAGTTATTTACACGATATCAAAATACAAACAAACACAGTTACCAAATTAAAACTTATATGTATACATAATATTTTAACATACTATTAAAAATATGTGGCTTCACCATTTCGTTGCTATAAGAACTATTGTATAGCAGAAACGTAATCTATATATTTAAAAGAAAGTGGTGTTAGTTACACTATTTATAACTCAAGAACGGCTACACCGATTAGGCTGAAAACTGGTAGGGAGGTAACTTAAAACCGGGAGAAGGACATAGGATACTTTTTATTCAGTTCAATTGTGAGGAAACTGGGAAAAACAACATTTTAATTTTTCCCATACAAACTGAACGGGCGGAACGAAGTTCGCGGGAACAGCTAGTGAATAATATACGTCTTTACATATTACACAATTGACGATAGCAAAATGGCTTAGCTATGTTGTGACTTAGGTATATAGTTTCTGAGAGTAGGGTTTGGAGAGATAGAGCGTGAAGAGATAGAAGATTGACTTTACATGACATTTGTTAACTTTAAACCGATACCAAAAAAAGGAGGATGTTCTCAATTCGAATGCATGTTTTTTGTCTGTATTACTCCGTCAATAGCCAACAGGTTTAGACGATTAATTTTTAGATGGACAGGTCATGGTTTCGAGGTGGTCTCTCATTAATATTCTTTTTTTTGAGTTATACTTCATCACCAGCCGGAGGACGTCCACTGCTGGACATAGGCCTCTCCCAAAGAGTCACGGTCACGGAGCAACAAGTCACGGTCACTTGCCACTTGTACCTACCTCCGCGACTTTGTCCAGATCATCAGTCCACCGGGTGGGAGGTCGTCCAACACTACGTCCTTCCGTACGGGGCCGCTGCTCGAGAACCTTTCTATCTTTCGAAAAAAAAAAACCACTCGAGACTTTGTACCCAATGAAATAGTTGAAGTTGGTTTTTGCAGGTTTACTGTGCTAAAGTACCTAGTGGCGATACGAGTGTTATGGAGCCGAAATATTTTACATGAAATCTTTTGATGGGATTATGTTTTGTCAAATCGGTTAAGCAGGAAACTCTAAATTTACACGAAGATTAGTCATCATCATCATTATCATCATCATTTCAGCCATAGGACGTCCACTGCTGAACATAGGCCTCCCCCGTTGACTTCCACTTCGACAGGATGGAAGCGGCCTGCATCCAACGAGACCCCGCGACCCTCATAAGGTCGTCTGCCCAACTCGTGGGTGGCCGTCCTATGCTTCGTTCTTAAGATTAGTACATTCGTGCAAAATTATTCCCTAGCTATTCCAAAATATTAAAAATCGACGTTAATATTCAAGTTTCCTCTCTGCTGGCACTCCCGTAATGCAACCCGTCGTTTTTTATATTAGATAGTTACTGTGATACTAAAGGTACTTCAATTAAGAAAAGGCAATAAAATACTACAATACAATACAATAAATATAAATCACGAGAACATTAAAAACTTTTAATATCATCTTTCTGATGTTATCTAATTTTAATTTCCTGAAAAAGATTAATAATCTTAAGGAAAAGCTCGTCTACTGTCTAACCGCTGAGCTTTTATAATCATTTATACTTGCGACCTAATTCCGAAGCTCAAGAAGTTAATTAAAAGCACAAGTAGGCAACACGCAAGGTGAAGATTACGGAATTAGTCTCCAACTTGCGTGACGAACGAGGATACGTGACAGGTGACAAAATTTGTGAGTTTAGGAACGTTTACTTATAAATCTTAGTTGCAAGTGACGTTTTTCAGTTATTAAATCTTCAGCCTTTGTCCGCTAAACTGCAACCCCGTAACAGGTGACAAAATTTGTGAGATGAGGAACGTTTTCTGATAGATTGAAGTTAAAGAATATATTTAGAGCATTTTATTTTCAGTATTCGTTCTCTAAAATGCAACCCCTAGGCTTACCATCCCATTGTCTTGGTTTGGCGATGACGGTATGTGAAAACCCCATCGCCTACTAACATTTACTTCATTACTCTACTAGTGCAGTGAGTCATAAATAAAAGCGAGAATTTTCGGAATCTCTTTATCTGGATTGGTTCTACTGCTTAAACTATCCGGATTATAATTCTAACATTTATTTCATACTAACAGGCTAACTAACTAAGACTCGACAGGATGACAATGACAATTTTCTTGGGTGCTTCCTTAACTCAATTAAGTTTAAATATCTAAATAAAGTATCTTTATTCAAAGATAACAATACCACTCTGTGATGTAGAGATCCAGCATCGGACTTAACTTCTTGAGGTCGGGCGTTCGACCCTGGGTCGGCAACAAAAGAGTAAATCGTATATTTTAAATTTCCTAATAAGAATAACGTTGCCCAGGATTGAATATGTGTCCGGGTGGCGAAAGGCTTGCAACAGGCATCACATTGTGGGACTATTGTATTCAGCTAGTTGTGGTTGCCCTGGTTGAGCCTCTGCCTACTTCTTCAGTGATATAGGCGTGAAGATGTAAGTATCTTTTTGCAAGATAATCAAAGCTTGTTAAAATAAGCAAACCTGTACTTTTTCACATTTTAAGCTCAGTGACGTCACACGTCAACCAACACAGTAACATCAAATGAAATTCGATTCAATTCATTTGATATCAAAAGTGAGATATTTCGAGATATTCTTTTGAAATCACTCCATAAAAATAGCTAAAATTAATGAGCTGAAGTTAAAGGTATATTTTTTCATCAAGATATAAATAAAGCTACCCGCTAACAGTTCATAAACACGAAACGATATAGGTATCGATCGTCGCTTTCATTTTAAAATTAACATTTTTAAATTTGTTCATTTAACGCAGCAGCACTTTTATGGTAACGTTAAACATTTCAAGTCATTTTAATGTGACATGTATGTTTGTGGCTATGGTAATTACAATATTTTTTACAATATTCAATTCCACTGACCTAATATTTTATGTGTTGTTTGTTTAATTTGGATAATATTATGTTATTGCCTAATTTTTTAAAGTAAAAACTTATTTAGCGGCGTTACTACGCACTTTTTTAATGGGTAAAAACTTTTAAACTCGCGTTGGGGCACGTGACCTTATCGAAAGACGTATGACGTAAGACGGATGGAGAGAAAACAGCCGGAGCGACGTAGGAAAGGAAGTTTCCCTCTCTGTTTCTAAGGCGCGGCAAAAATGTATGCCTGCGCCTGCTGTTTCATGTAGACGGTGCAGGGCGCTTGCGCGAATGTTCGTGTTTTGATATATACGATAGCGCAATAAATGAATATTGTATTGTTGTACCACATCAATGATAGTACTTTCATACTGATAATTTAAGCAATTCGTGCAAAATTATTCCCTAACCAGTCTAAAATATCAAAAATACACAACGTTAATATTCAAGTTTTCACTGCTGCCGGCACTCCCGGAGTGCAATCCGTCGTTTTTTTTTTTGTTAAAGTACTGGTAGAGTGCTTTACAGCAAGTTGCCAGGGTAGGGATCCATAGTCTTACCTGTTCTGGCTACCATAGTGACATTGTCCTGTTCTAATCTGGGAGGCAGGTTAGCCGACAGATTTGCACAATAGGCTTAACATTTCAACCTCATGATAACGACGCATTTCTGGCATTTGTGGTATCAACAGTCTACTGTAATCTTTTACTGCCAGGAGAGCTTTTGGCTTGTTCCTTGTCTTATCCCCTAAAAATACTTTAAAAATATGAATTATTCTCTAGGTAAAGCTCTAATTCTCCTTTTTTATGGTATATTCGTTATGTCATCATTCCATTATTATTATATCTACTACTAATGGATTTGACGTATTGTTTTTTTTATGATAGTCGTGTGGTCAAAAGTCCTACATAAATTTGATCAAGATCCGACAAGTGATTTTTAAGTTATATTAAATAACTCACATTTTAATTCATCCAGATGAAATCAATTTTTTTTGTAGTTTTACTACATTTAAGTAATTAAAAATGAAAGAAGATACGTTCTTGTTGGCAATACTGCAGATTACTGACATATTATTATCAGATTACCGTAGATTTTGCTTTTGTGTCATTATTTATTAAACTGAAATAAAAATTATTTACCGGCGAAATACTTTCTTTTAAAAGATGAAGAAAGAAGATAGATAACTCCTGTATACAAATTGCTTTAATTATCAGTACGAAAGTTATAAAATTTATATGGTAAAATACAATATTCACTTATTGCGCTATCGGACACAAACATGACAACACGAATATTCGCGCAAGCTCCCTGCGCCGTCTTACAAATCAGGTTACTGTGTCCTGACGCGAGTTTAGAAGTTTTTACCCATTCAGAAAAACGCGCCTTAAAAGTTTTCATTTCAAAAAAAGAATTAAAACCCTTGATTGAAGTTCTTAAATTTCGAAACCATAATAACGGAATGATATGAAAATTAATCTCAAATATTCCGACGCGGTGAATCAATTATGCGATAACAAGGTAATTTATAATGCGGTTTGCGTTATTGCTGGGCTAATCGATATGAAACAAACAGGTTGTTTGTTCATTCCCATTGTTGGTTTGTTTCAATCTTAACGTAATTGGTGTGTATGGAAATGTGTTAAAATGTACTTATATTTCTGTTAGCAGCGTTGTTGCTATCTATACATATTTTAATAAATCTGTAGAAGGGTCAATTCTGTACATTGAAAATATTGAAAAAATAAATAGCAGGGTGTTACTGGATCGATACCGAACCCAAATATGAGATCAAAAGTTTTTGTCTGTCTGTATGTTCAGGCATCACGTGAAAACTAACGGTTCGAATTCGATGAAACTTGGTATAATTATACCTTATTATCCTGGGCATAAAATAGGATACTTTTTTACCTGGAAAAATACGTAGAAAAAAATCTTCATTTTTTAGTTTTAGACCGACATCCGCGCAGACGGATTCGCGGGTGGAAGCTAGTCTGTTATATTTACTATTATAATATTATTGTTAATTACACAATTTAGACGCGTGGGCGTACATACAAATGCAACATGCACCCTACACATCAATCGAATAATAACTGCCCGCGTCTTGGTGGCGCGAGCGACCGTTGGGTCGCCGCCCGGCGGAGCGGGTGTGGTCGGCGGGAGGAAGGGAAACGCGGCACAGGATTGTAACTTACGCGGCAGAGACGTACTACTAATACGAAATGTGTTACACTATCTATTATAATAACTGGTGGTCGCCCATTGGTTAAAATTCGACCCATTATGAAGGTTCTACTTTTATTTATCTCGTGACATTCATTGGTAACACCGCCTTACCTATTCCTGCCGCCATACTTGTATGCCTACAGGTTTGTATGGAACCCTCGATGCGCGACTCCGAATTGCTTTTGGTCGGGTTTTTTATACATCTTTATCATAATACGAATAAGTGAAGCATAAACTATAGACCCCTTATTACGATAATAGCGCGGACAGAAAAGTATAAAATTTTGCACACATATAATTTATGTGTAGGAGAAAAGCAGAACGCTAATATTTTTAAATCATAACGCATATAAAGTACATTCTATTAAAAAATGAAACATTACACATTATTTTATTTGTTTGATACAAACAAACAAATATATTGATAACGATTAAAGATCACAGATGGCGCACAAACTATATTTATAATGTTTGAAAATAAATTAGTTGGTGTTAATAAATGAAGATGGCGTCCTTATCAAAAATGTAATTTATAATAGAACTTTAGTAATGGACGACCACTAGTTGTTATAAGTACATTTTTTTTTATGATATTGGAAGAAAAATAAGCAGGCGGATTTCCTAATGGTAAGAAGTTCACAACGCCTAGTGACACCAAAGATGGTGCGCTCCCAAACTGAGGTCGGATGTTAGGCCTTAAGCAAAAGTAAATTTACCAGTTAAGTACCCCACCCTCCGAACCAGAACACGTCAACGGCAAGCACTGACGTTATGGCGGCGGGATTAGATAAGGCGGTGGTTAGTTGCTGCTAAATTATAACACCTTGTAAAAAAATTAAGTAAAAATAAATAAAAAAACATTTATGATTTCGTACCTATTTATTTCCACTTCCCTAACCCGCTCTGACATTTATTAATTTTGAGACAAATTTTCACCTGCTGAGTAACATCCCTTTAAATTACGAATATAGTAGGTATTCCTTTAAAGTGACAGATTCATTTTGAAAACGAGTCATGTTTATCAATCTGCGTAACATACTAGGGAAATTTTATTTTTTAAGTAAGTCGTTGTTAATATTACAAAAATAAACATAAATTTTGTCGTTTAGAAATTACAGACAACATGAAATCCGGAATAAAGAGATCCATTTCAACGTACATATCATCCTACATGTAGATTTTTTTTTACGCCAAGCCCCTCTGTAAGGTAGGCAGAGAGTATCGAGTGTCTAGGGGACGGAGTTCGCCGGATCAGCTAGTATTCAGGAATATAATATAACTAGCACTAGCATTATCCGCGAAACTGAAATAATTAAAATTGGTCATACCGTTGATATAATTTCGGTTTTTCATTATATAAAAAAATCTTATTTTGAAACTAAGTCAATAAGGGCCACTTGCATGTTCCTGGGCTAAGTATTTAACATTGAGTTAGTGTCTATCTAGGGTTAAATAACTTATGTTTGACAGTTTAACTCAATATTAAATGTAACTCAGGAATGTGCAAGTCGCTCTAACTGTTTATTTGATAACCAAAATTCATAGACCGTCATAGTGCATGCATACATACATGCATGCATTTAGTGATATCAGAAATCAATCAGAATTTCTTAAAACCTCAATATCTATTTATATTTTAATAATCACATATCTCGACATACTTCTGTTACATATTTATTTAAAATTTCTTTTTGGGGGTTTTGGTCCCACCGAGAGGAGAGATGGTCAAAGTTTTTTCATAATTATTGAACTTCGTGTTTACATTTAGCGAAATTAGTCAATTTTGTTCAGTGAAAGTTTACAAATGAAATAATCATTAAGAAATTAGCGCATCGTGTATTTCCTCGTTGCCGCCAAGTCTCACTACATGAGCTTGAGTTATGACGCCACCGCTTTACCCAAGACCCTCACATGCCTTATTGACGACTTATGACTATTTATAATTGAATCCCGGTTTTAGTATCATTGATGCAAATTTCTAATTGACTAATAGCAAAATACTAAGATATATATACTAATAATACAAAATATTAAGATATATATATATTAATAAAACAAAATACTAAATGTATATACTAATAATACAAAAAAAAAGTATCTTCACGTCCATATCCCCGAAGAGGTAGGCAGAGGCACAACCAGGGCACCCACGACTAGCCGAAGACGCTAAGTCCCACAATGTGATAGGTGGCAAGCCTATCGCCAACCAGGCACATTTCCAATCCCGACCAAAAAATCCAATTTTCTTTTTGTTGGCCGACCCGGGATTCAGTCAAGTCCAACACCCGGACCGCTAGACCACAGAGGCGACGGTAATAATACAAAATACTAAGATGTATATATATTTTTAATACAAAATACTAAGATGTATATACTAATGATACAAAATACTAAGATATATATATTAATAACACAAAATACTAAGGTATAGATAATAGGACAATTTTTTTTTTTGAATATGCAAAAATCATTTTTATTATAAAAGATTCATAGCAAAATGTTAAATTATAGTGAAGACTCATAAAATAAGGTCGAGTATCTTCAGCGTTATTGTCAAACTGTCAATTCATATAAATTACACTTGGCAATCTCTGACTGTAGACTAGATAAAAGAAAAATACTTTTCTTTGTTCAAAGCTTACTTCAAAGTAAATAATGCTCTTGTATTTGCCCCGACGTTATATCAGTTATGTGCCTTTGATGAATAATTATGAAAAAATTCAAGTAACCTTTGACAAAACTTAAATTGATGGTTACCCAATTTGGTGGGTTACTTGACCTGCCCCGACGTTATATATGTTATGTGCCTTTGATAAATAATTATGAAAAAAATCAAGTAACCTTTGACAAAACTTAAATTGATGGTTACCCAATTTGATGGGTTACTTGACCTGCCCCGAGGTTATATCAGTTATGTGTCTTTGATAAATAATTATGAAAAAACTCAATTAACCTTTGACAAAACTTAAATTGATGATTACCCAATTTGATGGGTTACTTGACTTGCCCCGACGTTATATCAGTTATGTGCCTTTGATAAATAATTATGAAAAAACTCAAGTAACCTTTGACAAAACTTAAATTGATGGTTGCCCAATTTGATGTGTTATTTGATGGTTAATAATGGCTAGTATTTTAACAACCTCCCAGTTTTAGTATTAGGTGCTTTTCCTCGGAAAAATATACAGCACGTTTGTACACCAAAAAACTCTCGGGTTGAACTCCGGGAATGCCTGCAAAAGTGAAAACTTGAATATTAACGTTGTTCATTTTTGATATTTTGGAATAGTTAAAGAATAATTTTGCACGAATTGTTTTAATTATCAGTATGAAAGTTCTATCATTTATGTGGTAGAATACAATACTCAGTAAAATAATTAACACAATAGCAGAATTAGCAAACTATGTCCATCCGTTCAAGGGAAACGGAGATTAACTTTTATATAATACTAGCTGCCTGTTCCGGCTTCGCTCGGACAGTAATTTTTTCTATCATAAGATTAATATATATATAGCTATCCTATATCTCAAGTTGGATCAAAATGCACACGGTGTGCAAATTTCATTGAAATTGGTTAAGCAGTTTAGGAGTCCATCGCGGACTAACATCGTGACAGGAGATTTATATATATTAAGAAAAGGTTATAAAAAAAACAAGCACAATTCTAAAAATAAGTATCGAATTCGAAAATTTCGTTTTTGGGACGGTTTTAACACGGCTACCAAATCGCTCAAGGAATAAAAATAAAAATCTTACATATATATATACTCAACGTTACGCCAAGTCTCTTACCGAATAGGCAGAGAGTATTGATTGCCAAATGTGTGACATGCAAATCTGCTTAGTTTCCTTCATATTCATTACTCATGTCAATCTAGATCTCTACTGGTGCAGTAGTACTATTTATATTATGCGCTTCGGCTATATTCGTCAAGATACAGAAATGCGAATGTATTTTAAAGATATCTATATACCGCTGTTACACACTTGATTATGCCTTCCTTTTTTTTTCACAGCTTAATTTTTTTTAGGGTTGGCTGGAAGAAATTTCTTTAGTTAGAGATAAGCTCGCCTTTTGTGCATTTTTACCTTCTCGTGTATTTTTTTTTGTGTGCAATAAAGTGTTAAATAAATAAATTAATTAATCATTTCGCTTAAATTTAGATTAGGTCATCCAATTTCAAAATAAATGTATAAAATGTAAAAAGTGTAAAGCCGAAGCGCTTAATTTAAATAGTAGTACTGTACCTATCTATACATATAGGAAAATTAATGCTGGTTTTACAATGTATCTTCAGTATGAATTCCGGAACTGTCGAATATTTAAAGAACGAAATTTCCCCGTGTTGGTCCGGCCTCCTTTGTAGAATAGACCATCTGCCTTCCTGTGCCAGGCAGCTCGTAAAAGGCAAGCATAGGCTTTCCGTCACTAACACCGTGATATCTGACTAGGTGGTAGAGTTTCGCAGCGACTCACCCGGTTTGGTACCACCGTCTTACCTATTCCTGCCGCCATAACGACATGACGTGTACCGGTTCGAAGGGGAAGGTAGCCGGTAAACTTACTTTTGCTCGAGGCCTAACATCCCGGCTTCTGGTTGGCAACGCACCATTACCACCTTTGGTGTATGTAGGCGGTGGGAATTTCTTACCATCAGGAAATCCGTCTGTTTGTTTGCCTTCCAATGTCATAAAAAAAAACGAAAAATAACCTCCGACAGGATCGAATGAGTAATCTTCTACCTAGATGAGTCAGCAAGAGACGAAGGTCACAAGCTTATTTTAATGTAGCTTGTTAAAGTACGAATCTTATTCCGAAGTAAACATTAAAATGGATATATATCTATATCTTCACGCCAACTACCTTACGTGGAAAGAAAGTCAAGTGCTAAGAGTCACGATTCCTACAAACTTCACTAGCTTTCAAAGGATTAGCCATGTGGCCGGTTGGCGATAGGCTTGCTACCTATCACATTGTGGGACTTTGTTTTGTCGGATAGTCGTGGATGCCCTGTTTGTATCTCTGCCTCGCCGTATGTCCCAAACCAATATGGCCGAGTATTCGTATGGGGATACGGGTTAAAAGATATTTTTTCAATATCTGACAAACATATTTATCTTCATGCGAACTCATTTACATAGGTGGCAGATAATTAAGTACCGAGAGTCACAAATCGCCTCAATCTTATCTTCTAGCAGTCTGGTGTCAAACTTGAGATCCTGGATTCGACAGAGTCAACAAAAAAAAAGTATTTTCTAATATTGACAACGTTTCCGGGGATCAGAAATGTGCCCGGTTGGCGATTGGCTTGTCACCTATCACATTATGGGCCTTATTATCTTTGGATAGTCGTGGGAGCCCTGGTTGTATCTCTGTCTACATTTTCGAGGATACGGGTGTGAAGATAATTTTAAAATATCTTAGTAGTAGTATCTTCACGCCTATATCCCCGAAGAGGTAGGCAGAGGCACAACCAGGGCACCCACGACTAGCCGAAGACACTAAGTCCCATAATGTTATAGGTGGCAAGCCTATCGCCAACCGGGCACATTTCCAATCACGACCAACATTTTTATTTATTAGGAAATTGGAAAAATCCAATTTTATTTTCGTTGGCCGACCCGGGATTCGAACCCGAGACCTCACGCAGTCAAGTCCAACATCCGGACCGCTAGACCTCAGAGGCGATAGTAAATATCTTACATACATAATATCTAAACACCAACTCCCTTATGTAGTCAGAGAATCGAGTACAAAAGTCGCAACTCCTACAGACGACCCTAGACCATTAATTACTCTTTTCCAAGCTAATTACCGTTCAACCTTATCCCGAAGTAAATCTTAAAATTGATTAACGCATGAACTCGTACTCCGTTATACGTCCATTGAGTCAACAAAGGTACACCGAGTATTTACCGTGACAGGCAGTGTCAATAGACTGTTCGCTTTGTACCAACGGAGAACAAACAAAGGTAATCCTAACCGTTACGAGATATTCTGAGAGAATATTGAGTTTAGCTGTGTGGAAGTTCCAACAGAGTTCCAAGTATAAGGTAATTTTAATCTGCGAACGTTGGATGAATTTTAACATACTGACAATCGATTGCGTTGAAAGTTTTTGATTTATTGATATAAATGTAGAAATAAAGATAATATTTCTTTATTCGCCGCTATGGTCTGTCGGACTTGGGTTCTTTAGGTCCCGGTTTCGATCCTCGGGTCTAGCAACAAAAAGATTAGAAAATGTGTATTTTCAATTTTATAATAAAATTAACGTAGCCCCCGGGATTGGACATTGTGGGACTTAGTATCTTCGGCTAGTCGTAGGTACCCTGGTTATGCCTCTGCCTACCCCTTCGAGGATATGGGCGTGAAGAGGCTTACTTACTGAAGAATTTAGATATCTCTGTTTCCAAACTAGCTAACTTTTGCTGTCATATTAGTTTGTAAGCTACATTTCTATAGATAATTTATACTTCGCAAAATGTCGATTTCAAGCCGTATGAATTGTTTTGTCCTGACTAATTTGACACGTTCCAAATGTTCCAATATATCATTTAAATATGGCGTCGTTACCATTTATTTATTCTTGATGCATCATAAAATAAAGGCAGTCTCGCATTGATCAATTTAATTTCCAGTTTTAAAACATCTTGCATAAATAATGTTCACACTTTGAAAAGAAGAATGTCCCTTCGTTGACATCATCAGCCCTTTTATAGAATATATCATTACAACTGCACAACTTTAACCTTACAACCTACATTTAAACACGGGACATTCAACTTTTTACAATCATACTAATATTATAAAGAGGAAAACTTTGTTTATTTGTTTGGTTGTAATGAATAGGCTCAAAAACTACTAGACCGATTTTAAAAATTCTTTCACCATTCGAAAGCTACATTATTCATGAGTGACATGGCTTTGTTTCATCCAAATCGGTATAGTAGAAGCCAAGTTACGCAGGCGAAGCTGCGTGAAACTGCTAGTAAGTTATAAATCACTTTAAATTATTTGCGTATGAATTTGATTTACTTGTTTAAAATTAACATACCTATTGCAAATTAACGACTTGGCGAATTTTCAATTTGCAAATGCCTAAAAACTTCATAATAATTTTAATTATATCAAAAATATAAACACATTTTTCACAATTAATTTATTTACTCAATCAACTCTTATCATTTTATATTATATCTCTAACCGAATTGTTATGAATTTTTAGATGACCATGACGTAACAAATACAACAATTTAAAACAATTCGAATATTTGTTATTTAACCCTTTAAGTTTTTATGATCAATTAATTGTATTTATGTTAAATAGATTTATATAAATTGATCATACGTTCCCGTGACGCTTAGATATGAGTCTATATTCACGAATGTAAAAATAAGTTGAGCGCCCTCTAGAGTCCGGAGCTTATTTTTTTAATATTTTTTATATTGTATATTAGTATAAGAGGTGGCATGGGGACTAAGAAAACTTTTTCGGTGAGTTTTCGTCTATTATTATACTAGTACATCGGCACTATGTCCTTACTCAAAATTGCGCGCCAAAATTACAAATTCACCAAAAACAAAGAAAATGGTTTTTTTAAAAGTCTATGTACTCGTCTGAGGATATAGGGTCTCTAGAGGATACATATAACTTAGGTTGAAGTACTGTCAGAATCGCGCTAGTATGTTTGTACAGACTTATCAAATTCAATAAATGAGACCTTTTTTACTTATTTCATTGAAAAACAAATTTTTAATTTTTTATTTTGGTAGAATATTTCATTAAAATACCAAAATCAATAAAAAAATCCCATAAAAACTATGCTTAAATTTATTGTTAGAGCTTAGGAATCCATCCAACTATGTATGAGTAGGTTTTTTATACGGAAGACAACAAACAATACCGTAAATTTCTTAATAGTACTACAGAGATATATATATTCAATTAATGTTGCTGTTCTGTCGCCGTATTATTACGTATATTTTGTGCAATTCACCCGCCCTTTTTTTGTTTTATTAATTGTCAGTAGAAGGTTCTTTTAAATAAAAAAAAAACAAAAAAAATAGAAAAAAAATGCTTTTATTTTCTTTAAATAAACTGTTAGTCGCTGTAACTGCAATATCAAGCGGAACGACGTTCGCAGGGTCTGCTAGTTACATTAAGAGAAAACATTCTTTTTTATTGTGGCCGAAAGATATTCGTATTTACTGCATTTTAACGTATCTGTACTGTCGTCTGCATAATGACGTAAATGCAAATAGCTTCCGCTATCTCTTTTGCATGTCATTTATATGCAAAAGGTAAAGCAATTATGCTGGTGATTATACAAAACCCTGTGGTTCTCCAATGTACACAAATGGAGACTAAACATTGAATACTCTTCTAGCTGGGAATAATACTAGCCTCTGTATTTATTCCTGGCTCTATTATGGAACTAGCTATTTCGGAAAACTTCGTTCCACCAGTTTGTATGGGAAAAATTAAAATCGTTTTTTTTTGTTTCCTCGCAGTCAAACATGATAAAAACTATTTTAAAACATCGTATTTTTATTATTTTTAATTTTTTAGCACTTGCCCTGTGCGTGGGATAAATTTCTATAAATTTTAAAGAAAGAAAAATTGTGAAGTGAAGTGAATTTCATCGGTGATGAACTCATTTGGTGGGTACTCAGAATTGTGTATCTGTAGGACATATAGACAACTACCCGCGTTAACGGGTTAGAAAGGAATTAAAAATTTCGCCACGGGACTTGAATCCTCAGTAGCTCAATTGGTTAGAGCATTCGTCGGCTTGAGACGAAAGGTTACAGGTTCAAATCCTGTCTGGGGCGAAATTTTTTCTTTCTTTAAAATTTACAGTATTTTAAAACAATTTCCGAGTTCTGAGATAACTCTCCGTCAAATTTCAGCAAAATCGCATCATCTGTTCTTGAGTTATTATTTTTAACTAATAAAATTAAAAATTATTGTAACTAGCACGACTTTCTTATTATGTAATATATAGATTTTAGCTTACTACTTTAATCCTAAATATCCAGTAAGTGGTGAATGTTAGTATTTGTTACTAACACGGTGACCAACACTAGATGGTAGAGTTTTGCGACGGCTCATTGGGTTTAGTACCACCACCTTACCTATTCCTGGCGTTTCCGGGGTTGGTGTAGCTGATAAACTAATTACTGCAAATAAGAGGCGTAACAGATTCAAACTTGCAACGCATCTGTACCACCTTAATAATACCTCTTTTTGCCTTCTAATCCTACTAATATTATAAATAAATATCCCTGGACTAGTCACACAAATAGAATCTAATCCCAAACTAAGCAAATTATACGCTTGTGTTATGGATGTTAGTCAACGATTACATAAAAATACTTAACACCCAGACCCGGAAATGCAAATATCTAAATGTTCATCACACAAATGCCTGCCCTCGTCTGGAATCGAACCCGAGCCTCGCGATTCGTCGATGCAGTTAGGCGAGTACGCTAGCCACTCGACCAACGAGGTGGTCATAAATGCGAAACCATGACCACGCAGGCAACGCCGCGAGCAACAGCTAGTACTTTATTAGTACCACGTTGAGATTTGATGATCATTTTCCAAAGATAGCAAAATATTTTAATGTGATTAACAGATAGTATGGATATCCCCTCAATTTATCGTTATCCGACTTGTACTTTTTGAGATATACTAAGCAATGAAAAAAAAATATGTTAACGACCTAATCGTTGGTAATCATAACCTATAGTTTAAATAAGTACTATCAAAATAGGTTTGTTAATTGCCGAGTAATCGTGTAAAAAACTTATAAATACAGTCAAACTGAGAACCTTCTCCTTTTTAGAGTTCTTTAAAAACTAAAAAACGACCTCGGACCTCCTCTTTTATTGTAGCTACGTTATAAGAAAGGTTTTTTTTTATGATATTGGAAGGTAAACATGCAGACGGATTTCCTGATGGTAAGAAATTCACGCTGTCTAGAGACACCAAAGGTGGTAAAGGCCGGGATGTTAGGCCTCGAACAAATGTAACTTTACCGGCTACCTTACCCTCCAAACCGGAACACGTCATGACGTTGTGGCGGCAGTAATAGATAAGGCGGTGGTACCAATCCAGGTAAGTCGCTGCGGAACTCTACCACCTAGCCAGATGTCACGGTGTTAGTGACGGTAAGCCTTTGCTCGCCTTTTACGAGCTGCCTGGCAGGAAGGCAGATGGTCTATTCTGCAAAGGAGCCCGGACCAAAATTAGTCAATTAAAATAAGATTGACTTGTATTTCGGTTGCCATAGGTCTCCGACTCGAGTGGTTTGTGTAGACGTTCAATGAATGCGGTAGAGGCTCGAGTTTAATAAAAGCAGGTTTGGTATTTTGTTACCCCATGTTGTATTTAAAGAACAAGTACCTACTAATCGAGATGCTCTACACAAGGGAGCGAACTGTTCACTGTTCCGTAACTCAATTACTTTTTGTATGCTGACTCTACACTTGCCTGCGAATCGTAGAGAAATTTGCTACGAATCACGCCTATCTTCTACGTACGTTATTTGCTACAGTCTAAAAATTCTAAACAAACAACGCACAGAAAGGCACACGCCATTTGTAGTGGTGAGATATGCCTATAAACAATACATGTGGTATTGTCTAGAACAATTTAGACCATAGATATTATAGGTGTCTGAGCTAATGGACATCAAAGATGGTTTAGATGCCACACTGTCCTAAACTGCAGATATTGGGATTAACATGAGTCTTACTTTCCGAAACAAAATTTGAAACTGTCACAATGGCGGCAATAATAGGTATCGCATCTGTAGATCTCTAGTTGGGCGCGGTGTCTCACTTCTATATCATACTTGAAACGTAGTGGTTAATAAAGGTTCAGTTCCATATTGATGCCTTTGTCGTAGACAATTAATTATGAATGAAGAAATCCGAAGAGCATGAACGATAAACAAAATCATATAGATTCGCAATTAAAGATTTACGCCACTTATGTAGAGGCGGCATTTGAGTTAGTATTCTCGGTAATTAAAAGTTTGAAAAGGGTAACTTTAGGTTAATAAAATTACATATTTAGACCCTTTAAAAGGAAATAATATCGCACTTGTAGTTTAGTAAATACATAATTTGTTAGTATATCTATATACTAATACGTGATACCAAAACTTTGGACCAATTTTTACGACAATTGCGCGGACGTAGGAGGATAAAACTCGGCACACTTGTAGTTTATGTGTAGGAGAAATGCAGGACGCTAATATTTTACAATAATAATGCTAATATAGTTTATTAAATCAATAAATAAAACTTTACCCACCTATCATGTGTTTGACACACACAAACATATATATTGATGATAACAATAAAAGATCACAGATGGCGCAATAAAAAGTTTGGAAACAAAGTGGTTGTCTTGAGAAATTAAGATGGCGTTCTTATCAACAAGATATTAAACTTTATTATGGTTGAATTACGACCAATAGGCGACGACTTACTATTATATTATGATTAATAATAGTTTTTGCTTTCGAAACACGTTGAGAAGTGTCATCTGAAAATTATGAATATTAGAATTTTTGAACTTTCAGCTACAGCCAGCTTATAAATATTACTTCTAAATATAAACTATATTACTATTAAGTGTCATCTAAATCAATTAAGTGGATTTTGCTAGAACGAATAATAAAACCACCAAACTTTCTTCACAAACTTATATACCTACTATATTTTTTGTTATCGTTTGATTATTCATTTTTATGTTGTCGTCATTTATAAGCACGAACTTGAATACTTATCATTTATTTCTTACGTGTTGGTTATAATTCATGTCCTGAGAATAAAAAACAACGACGCTACGTATGTCTGTAGACAACAAATGTCTCTAATTATCAGAAAAACCGCCATTTTTTACTATGTTATGACGTGAAAAGACCGATATTTATTTAAGTACTAGATGACTCAGCAAACTTCGTTTCACCTGGTCTGTTTGTAAATGAAAACTTAAAACTTTTTCTTACCTATTAAGCATTCTCTGGACTTCCACAAATAATTCAAAACCAATATTATATAAATCGCCCCAGCCGTTCTAGAGTTTTGGCGAGACTAACGAACAGCAATTGATTTTTACGACGTTCGACGTTTCAATATGTAATGTACAATACTATCTTTTGCCCGTGTGTTTATGGACCAAGAGAAACATTTTTTTATGATAGAAACTATCCTATATGTCAGTACAAGTTACCCTCTATGCGAGTGCAAAATTACATGAAAATTAGCACTGCTATTTTTGCGTGAAGGAGTAGCATAAAAACTTTTGCATTTATAATATTAGTAGGATATTATATAACTCAAACTAATGAACTCAAAATCAATTCGATTTCAGAATAGAGATATGGGCTATACGTCTCTGCTACATTTTAAAGAAACCATTCATTATACTCGATTCCAATTTCCAATATTGCTTGAATCGAGCTTCAAGAGTAACCTTACAGTTTCAAAAACTTACAGCTTACAGTTACAGTTATAAAAGTTCATCTCTACAAAATGACAACTACTGTACCTTCCTGGAAAGTTCCAGAATACCTCACGAAGTTTAACCAACCTTATAAACCAAAAAGACTACTATTACACGCCGATTATGTTCCCAAATTGAAAATGAAATCAGTACGCGGGCGAAGTGGCGGTCGACAGCAAGCACTTAAATACATACCTAAACAAACTAAAGTATTGTTGAGTAGACTAAACCTATAAAATAATTAGTATGTGTTTATCATTTTATATATTTTATAATCGCCTATGTGGTATGGGGTGGTATATATGTGGTCTAGCATTCCGGTGTCGGACTTGACTTCTAGAGGTCCCGGTGATGTGGAAAATTGTGTATTTTCAATTTTCTACTAAAGATAACGTTGCCCGGGATCGTGCCTGGTTGGCGATAGGCTTGCCACCCATCACTTTGTGTATTTGTGATTTGATAATATTGCAAGCAATATTGGGAATTGGAATCGAGTATGTCGTTTTAGGTACTCTTGAATACAATACTGGCGAATTATTAACATTTAATTCGTAGTAGACAATAAATCATATAACAGGATTAGTTGATTTTTTTTGTAACTAAATGTTAATAATACGCTAGTCCTGTGTTCAAAAGTACCTAAAGTGACAAATACGATTCCAATTTCCAATTCGTATGGTATCGAGATTCAAGAGTAACCCTACTGGTTTTCTATTGCGGAAAATTGAAAAACGGGTAACGTACGCTAAGCCATGTTACGGAATCCGGCACATGACGTGTGATTAAAAGCCTGTCAAAAAAGAACATTTATCATACACATTGGATTAAGTGAAAGATTTAACAAACTTTATCAAATGTTGGTAATTAATTTAAATAATGTCCTAATATTTTTCAACGATTCTCTTTGGTTATTACTTAAGTAGGTGATTCATTGTGAATTAAAGTTTTGCGGATATGACGTCATAACACATATTTTGGCTTTTATTTTACGTAATAAACGTCGATGTAGTTTTGATAATGTGGTCCATGTGAATTTATATAGTCGCCTTTGTGGTCGAGCGGTCCGGGTGTTGGACTTGACTGCATGAGGTCTCGGGTTCGAATTCCGGGCCGGCCAACAAAAGAAAATTGGATTTTTCCAATTTTCTAATTAAAAAAAATGTTGGTCGGGATTGGAAACGTGTCCGGTTGGCGATAGGCTTGCCACCTATCACATCATGGGACTTAGTATCTTCGGCTAGTCGTGGGTGCCCTGGTTGTGCCTCTGCCTACCTCTTCGGGGATATGGGCGTGAAGATACTTTTTTTTAACTTATATAGCACAGTGTTGTCAAATTTTGATTCGATTTAGTTACAATAAACCAAATCAGATTTTATAACACTTACGATTTGGGAAGTGCTGGAAATATTTGTTTTTTGGATTTTACTTAGCTTTGAATAGCAGAATAATTAAATTTAGATTTATATTTTTAGTTTGTTTGCATTGAATAGTCTCCGGAACTCAGTAACGGATTTAAAACATATCGCCTCTTTGGTCTAGCGGTCCAAGTATTGGACTTTACTTCATGGGGTCACGGGTTCTAATCCCGGGTCGAGCAAACAAAATAAAATTTGGTATTTCCAATTATTTAATAAAAAAATGTTGCTCGGGATTTGATATGTGCCCGATTGGCGGTAGGCTTGCCACCTGTCACAATGTGGAATTTAGTGTTTTCGGCTAGTAGTAGGTGCCCTAGTGCCTCTGCCTACCTCTTCTGGGATATGGATGTGAAGATACTTTTTTTTTAATACATACTATAACAATTGCTGTCCAACATTAAACCATAACAAAACAAAAATTACGCTTTATCAATTTTTTTTATAACATTGGAAGGCAAACAAGCAGACGGATTTCCTGATGGTAAGAAATTCCCGCCGCCTAGACACACCAAAGGTGGTAATGGTGCGTTGCCAACCAGAGGCCGGGATGCTAGGCCTCGAGCAAAAGTAAGTTAACCGGCTACCTTACCCTGCGAACCTGAACACGTCATGACGTTGTGGCGGTAGGAATAGGTAAGGCGGTGGTACCAATCCGGGTGAGTCGTTGCGAAACTCTATCACCTAGTAGGATGTCACGGTGTTAGTGACGGTAAGCCTATGCTCGCCTTTTACGAGCTGCCTGGCACAGGAAAGCAGATGGTCTATTCTACAAAGGAGCCCGGACCAACACGGGGAAAAAATATTTACCTTCTTTGAAGCTCTCGGTCAGCTAACAATAAATAATTAAATTCAATAAAACTGCAAAAACCGATTCAGACCTTTTCATTGTCACACACACACACATACACAACCACATCGTGATTTACTAATTATTTTTTCGAAAGATAGTGAATGATTCCGAGATGGTCCCACTAAAATATTATCAACATCATACTAATAGTTTTTGAGTTACACTTAATCAATGATGAGGTTAACAAGATAATGAAAGATCATGACCTATCTTTTGAAAAAGGAATTATCAAAATCGAGTAGCTATTTACGGAGTAATCGCGAAACAAACATACATTAAAATGCAGTCGAATTGAGTACCTCCTCCTTTTTATGAGATGGTTATAAGCACAAGCTAGATCTTAAGCTTCGAATAGTATTTACATCTTCTCTGTGGTCTAGCGGTCATTGACTTCATTAGGTCCCGGGTTCGATTCCCGGGTTGGGCAACAAGAAGAAAACGTGGTTTTTTCCATTTTCTGAAAGCAAAAAAACTTTGCTCTGGATTGGATGTGTTCCCGGTTGGCGATGGGCTTGCCATTTATCACATTGTGGGACTTGTGTCTTCGGCTAGTCATGGCTGCCTTGGTTGTGCCTCTGCCTATCTCTTCGGGGATATGGGCGTAAAGATACTTAGTATTTACAGTCATATATCAGCTTTATAATTACACCAATGTTCTTAAAGTCAAGAATTCTACAATTATAATGAGTTCAGTTCACAAATTGTTAGATGATAAGCGAATATTGGATGAAGTGAAATGATTTTCATTTCGTTTAGTCCTTACATGGTGCATCCGTTCCAAGTGTTCTCGTTGACATCATGCAGCTCCCAGATGTTACAGATCTAGTAATTAATTGGCTGTTCCATTAAAAGGATGACGTTGAAGATAGCAGCAGTATGAGTGGCATTGTCACAATGTTACATTTTCTGTTACGGTAAATTTATTGTTTACCTTAGATAGTAAAATAATATGTCCTCTAGGTAGTAATGTGTCGCTTCCGTGGTCTACCGGTTCAGATGTTGGACTTAACTCCCTGAGGTCGTGGGTTCAAATCGGGTCGGGCAACAGAAATAAAATTTGTTTTTTTCAAATTAAAAAAAAAAAATGCTAGGGATTGCATATGTGCCCGGTTGACGATAGGCTTGCTGTCAAATTGTGGGACTTAGTGTATTCGGCTAGCAGTGGGTGCCTGATTGTACCTCTGCCTACCTCCTCGGGGATAAAGGGGTGAAGATACATACATCATAGCTCGCGTCTCCAGTCTGAATAATCCCTTTATCGTATTTAAGTTTGAAGGTTTTTATCCGTATGTTGGTCCCGGTCTGCTGAGTGGAATAGACCATCTGCTTCTCCACCAGGCAGCTTGTAAGAAGTGGTACAGAATAAATAGATAATTAACAACAAGACCACTGACGATATGGTGCTGGGCGGCAACTAACCCGGATAGAGATCCACCGCCTTAACCATTCCTGCCGCCAAATTAGCTACATCGTCATTCATGATTAGTGCAAATATTAGATACATCGGCTATCGTGCCTATCGCCGACAGTTGTCTTTTACCATTAGGAGTGTATGCTTGATTTTGACCTCTCGCTTACAAAAATAGGAAAATAAATGTACTTACAAAGGCTCAAAGCAAAGATTCATAAGAGATTCTAAGAAGCTTTGAAATTGACGTGCACCACTAACATCTTCTGTGTCTATCGGTTATGTTGAACGTGTAATATTAGAAAACTCATCTCCTTATTTAATTTCAGAAGCCCAACTCCAAATCAAAACTAAAATAATTTGAGGTTCGCGTGTGTGCGTGTCTGTTTGTCTGTGATATCATAACTTTTGAACGGATGGACCGATTTCGATGCAGGCTATTTTGTATAAAAGCTAATGTGATCAGGATGATTCTTAGCTACATAACATATATGATTTCTCGGGGCTAACGATTTTTTTATTTTAAGATTATTACATATTAAATAGCAAAGAAAGACGATGCTGATGGTGACAGATTACCAAGTTCTGATATACAAGTCCACTGATCACAATGATGAAACTTGGCCGTTAAATGTGGGCCTCTTAAATAAGCTCAGAGTCTCTCAGCGTGCTATGGAGAGAGCTATGCTCGGTGTTTCTCTGCGAGATATGATCCGTAATTCGGTGATCCGCAAGAGAACGAGAGTAACCGATATAGTTCAGAGAGTCAGCAAGCTGAAGTGGCAATGGGCAGGCCATATTGCTCGCAGAACTGACAACCGCTAGGGAAGAAAGGTTCTCGAGTGGCGGCCCCGCACTGGAGAACGTAGTGTTGGACGACCCACCCGGTGGACTGATGATCTGGTCAAAGTCGCGGGGAGTCGCTGGTTACAAGCGGCTGGTGATCGTGACTTGTGGCGCTCTTTGGGGAAGGCCTATGTCCAGCAGTGGACGTCTTCCGGCTGATGATGATGATGATGATGATCACACTTCACTTCACACCGGAACATGATAGTGTCGATGACCTTACTATATAAAAATATTATTCACGTCAAGGAAGTCGTTGTGAGAGAATTAAATTTTATGGTCCCGGCTTAGTGTGTTATTTTATGTGTTTAAAGGCGAGATACTGTTCTTTATATTTGAGTAGTAAAACTGTACTTATTACTTTATAGTCACTTACAGGTTTGATGCTTAAAGTTTGAGCGCTTTAGAAATCTTAACAAGAGAATAAATTAAAAATAAATAAAGCCAAGACACACCGCGTCATGCTTTTATATCCCGTAGTACTTTGAACGACTCCAAAAAAGGATGAGGTTTAATGTTCGACTTCTATATATTTGATGTTTGTTAACTGATTTCTCTGTCATTTCTAAACTGATTTTTAAAAAGTTTTTTTTTATTTAAATTTTAATAACTACGTTAATTTAAACCAAATTCAAAACAAAAATTAAAAAATAATCAAGATCTAATATTAATTATATACTACCTATTACTTATCAGTTATTTCATAACAACATTCAACATAATGTATATTATAAAAACTGGTAAAAACTGGCCAAGTCAAATCTAACCTACTATTAGATCTCTTATTTTGAAGCATTTGTTATAGTTATCGAATAAAGCAAAGAAATAGAGTTTCATACTTGATCATAATGTTATTTTGTTCCTATAAATAAGTATTTGGATTTTGCATAGAACTTGGCACCTGTTAAGATTTCCATTCTTTTTGAGGCGGAGTTCACAGGCAAGCACAATTTTTGTATTGAACTTGGCTCTCCTTTTTCACATTTATGTTTTTGGTGGGATATCACTACATTTTGTAAAGAAAACTATGCAGGTATTTAATTTAAACTTTTTTTCTTGCGTTTTTTTTTGTATGGGACCCCCCCTATTTTTGATTTTTTTTATTTTTCGATTTGTTCCTACGTTTACACATAATTGCCGAGCTGGATTCCAAATTTCATCCTTCTAGGTCATCTGGAAGTAGGTTAGGTTTAGCTACTGTAGGTATGTCAGTCAGTCAGTAGGTACTAAAGTTTACGACTTTTAGACCTTTATATCTTTATAACCGTTTGAGCTAGCTTTATTAAATTTGATATTCTTGATGTCCTTATGGATATGATTACACACACGTATTTGTATGTATTTACGTTAAATAGATTTTGAGTTATAAACGGGTCAAAAGTGGCACCAAGTGGTTCGGTATAAAATTACACTTGGCGCTGGCTAGCCAGTTCTTTGCTTGAACTTACCTTGCCCCACCTGTCCCTGGGCAGGCGACGGTGGAGGCTATTCGACCGGTCCTCCGAGGGTGGCTGCAGCGGCGGTTCGGGTCGCTGACGTTCCGACTTGTGCAGGTGCTTTCTGGGCATGGATGCTTCGGAAAGTATCTGCACAAGATCGCGAGACGGGAGGCGACCCCCGCCTGCCACGAGTGCGGGGCGCCAGAAGATACGGCGTCCCACACGCTGGGAGAGTGCGTCGCATTCGAACAACAGGGGCGTACACTCTCAGCGGTCGTAGGAGAGGACCTCTCGCTGCCGAGCGTAGTCAACGCCATGCTCGGTAGTGACAGGTCCTGGCAGGCGGTGGTCTCCTTTTGCGAAGAAGTCATGACGCAAAAGCAGACCGCGGAGCGGGCCCGGGAGGACGATCCCAACACGGGCCCGCTCCGGCGCAGGCGGACCGGGGGCGCGAGAAGGCGGCTCAACCGCCTTCAAAGTGCTTCCGATGCGGGGCTGCCGGGGGGAGTCGGGGGACTTCCTCTGGCCAGCACGGCCTCGCACGCCTGGGGGGCGACTCCAGTGGCCGGAGTCGCTCCTCTTTCAGCGCGGAAGGAGGCCCGGTAATGACCGGGCCGTAGCCGCAGAGCGAGGTGGTGAATGCCAACGCGACCCCATCTCGCTCCTAGCCGGGCGGCAGGAAGGTCATAGTGTGATTTTTAGTCGGTTCGAGTCCGACATAACCCGCCGTTCTCCCCCGAGAGCGGTGGGTATCCGGGGGGATTTTCCACACTTTAAAAAAAAAAGTTCTTTGCTTGAACTTGGCTTGACACGCTGCCGCGTGTCTAGATCTAATCATCGATAGCTTCCAACTAGTATTTTTTGTGAGAATGTATAAAATATATCGTTTTAAAATTAATGATTTGGGTACAATAAAACTACAAAACATCAATTGGATTTTTAGTACTTACCACATCTAAGTATACAAAGTTGAGTACTATCATCTTTTTCTCTGGAATTCCATCATCACTCATTAAGCAATTACAAATCAGGCAAATGCATCGGGCAAAAAAGGGTGCCAAATGAACCATGGAAATATGGTCTTTCACACAAAAAATGTGTTTTCACTTACCCTTGCGAAATGACGAAGAAATCGAATAACAAACCGAGCAAAAACCATTATCAGCTATGACTAATTTCTGCTCTTAAAATATTTAACATTTTAAACCAAAATTTAGAACATAAGTTTCAGTTAAAACTACTAATGACTCGGAGAATTATTTTACATAGGATACAATTAGTCAAGATAATGTCGCTTAAAGACAGATAGCATTTTCATGTATTAATTTTAAATTTTAAAAGCGAGCTTCAGCACGATCTGGAAACGTCACCCGGCCAGTAAATTCTCCAGATAAGCACCCCTCTGACGTTCAGGTCGCTCGCCCGTTCATTTCGTTACTTCCTTGTTAACTTTGACCCGGTCTCAGGTGACAAAATACGAAGAAAAATTTAATTAAAACAAATCTTTTTTTAGACTTGACGTTTAAATTTTTAGGAAGGTAGATTTGAAACGTAATTTAGCTGAGCAAGGATTATAATTATCTCTGTCAAAGGGAATAAAGTGCTTCATTACAACGTCTATTTGCTCAACTTTTATACATACATACATGCATATCTTCACACCAAGTCCCTTACAGGGTAGGCAGAGAGTATCGAGTGCCAACCCTTATGATCCTGATAGACCTGTCTGGTTTCCATCACATTCATTACCCTTTTCATACAAACACGCCGGTTTTGGAGATTCTTCACTTCACCATCGGATAATATTCGAGCGATTTGATCATGTAATGTCAGCCTTGGTCTCCCCGGGTACCTACATCCATGCACATTCGCATTGTATATCTGCTTTGTCAATCTTTCATTCGTCATTCTTTTCATATAACCGAATCAGCGGAGCAAGTACTTTCATATTTTAACACCAATTTTAACCCAACTCTTTCTCAGATTTCAAAGTTACTAATGTGGTCAGCAAGCTTTACACCCCCGATTTTCCATAGAGCTCTCATTTTGACTGCATTTATCTTACTCTCATACTTCTGACATAACCAACTCTTGCTTCCATTAAACAACTTTGGGATAAGCGCATAATTATGAAAAAATAGGCTAACATTTTGATTCAAAACTTCGGATTGAAATAGCTTACCTAACGCTTCATTCAAAATATTCCCTGCACACACTCTCCTCTCTATACCTTCCATCCCTGCTAAAAGCGCAACCAAGTTATACAGTTTCATTCACTAGCTCCAACATCACTACATCATCATCTAAAACTCTTATATTCGTTCTGGCTATATCTCTTTCAAAGACCATTACTTAGGTTTCCATCGTATTTAAATCTAAGCCCCTTTCTTTACAATTGCCTCCCATATCTGTGACCAGTGTTTGCAGCTCAGCTCAGCGCAATTTTTGTGCTTATATTAAATAATGGATCATATGGATATGCCGCTTTGTTTACTGAGAGATTAGCGTACTCGCCTAACTCCAACAAGCTTTAAGGTTTGTGTTCGATCCCGATGGAGGTAGGCATTTGTGTGATTAGCACAGATGTTTGTATTTCTGGATCAGGTGTTTGTTAAATTTATACTGATATTTATCTAAGAGACAACCTTGGCATGTAAACACATTAAATGTTATAACTGTCTGTCTGTTCTATGACCAGGGTTGTCAATTATGAAAGTCTACCGGTTACCTTACCCTCCAGACTGGAACTTGACCATATCATTCTGATGGCAGGTAAGGCGGCAGATCCCTACTGGGACTAGTAGTTTACACTCTGCCACCCGTAAATATGGCATTGGACTTTCTTAAACTCCATTATCATATTATGTTAAGTATACAGAAATTCCGTAAAATAAATAATTGGTACATTGATATATATAACAATAACAATTTAAATGACTATTTTAATATTTTTTTATCGTCTATAGCTATGTGGTCTAGCTATCCAAGTGTTGGATTTGACTTCATGAGGTCCCGGGTCGGGCAACAAAAAACTGTGGTATTTCCATTTTTATAATAAAAAAATATTGCTCGGGATTTGATATTTACCCCGTTGGCAATAGGCTTGCCACCTGTCACATTGTGGGACTTAGTGTCTTCGGCTAGTCGTGGGTGCCCTGGTTGTGCTTATGCCTACCCATTCGGAGATGTAGGCGTGAAGTTACATCACTTTTTTTATTTTAGTGCTACATTAATGTTCAAAGAAGTTATAGACAAAAATGTGAAACTTAGAATTAACCTCAGAGATTCATATATCATGTGCTTGTCTTTCTTGAGGGACTTTAATGACCTGCATTATTATTTTTCCATATTCATTCCATCTTCATCATCTAGATCTTATAGAAAATACTCTTGTTCACTTTAAGATATGTTAAAGATAGCAAGTCATCACAGAACTAAATATTTTTTTTAAGTACAGAAATATTAACGTCATAATATCTAGCATTGTATCTCATATTTTATTACTTTTACTAAATTTCAATTTTCAACGTGATCAACAGATCAAAAACATTACTTGTGAACTTATGTATGCTATGTTTTGGCCAACGCGGACGTAGTCATAGAGTGTCAACTTTTAGCGTAGCTACCAAAAAGTTGGCACTTTTGTCAAGGATAAATGGCATATTTTCACTTCCTTCAAACATACAAATTAACTGGAATAAAGCAGGACGTCATCATTGTGTCTTTTGTGTCGACTGTATTTTTTGCGTCTACTCGACCAATAAAAAATATTTTTATAACATTTTTTGAAGGTCTTCAATTTTGATAGTTCTTTTTTGATTGGAGATCCTAACCCGAATCCCATATTAATTTAAAAGATTCCAATAGTTGTTTTAGAGTTATACTTAATAATTTATCTCGATTACGAGCTAGGTACGTGTAACTACCAAACTGCCATTTTGTATAAAATAAAGTTAGTCTTTGAACAGCCACTACACGCGTTTCATTCGACCTCGACATTTTTTAGTTATGCTACTTTTAAATATTTTTTATGACATTGACAGGCAAACAAGCAGACGAATTTCCTGATGGTAAGAAATTCACATTGCCTAGAGACACCAAAGGTGGTAATGGTGCATTGCCAAACTGAGGCCGGGATGTTATGCCTCGTGCAAAAGTAAGTTTACCGGCTACCTTACCCTCTGATTTGGAATACGACAACGGCAAGCACTGATGTTATAGGGGCAGCAATAGGTAAGGCAGTAGTACCATGTGGGCGAGTTGTTGCGAAGCTCTACCACTTAGTAAATAATGTTTAAAATATGCTTAACATAGTGTACTGCTTTCAAATACAAATTATTAAGCTAAAGCTCTATTCAGATATACTATAGCAGCCACCAGGAAGTGGTTTGTATGAATAGTAGAGCTGCAGCTGTTTATAATTGCGATGCGGTTGCAACAGAACACATGCGGTTGTGATATAATTGCAATATGATTGCGTTTGTCTAGCAAATGTAGTTCAGTAACTTCTGCCTGTGACTTCGTTTATATGGGCAAAATAACTAAGTAGCAAAATTTCAAAAACGGCCAACTCTGTGGAACCTGAAATAAACAAACATCAATTTTGTTACAATAGTTAGTAATAGCGACCGAATTCGTAAGGAATATAAATATAAACATAAACAAATTTTTCTATTATTGTTAAAAGTGAGTTTTGTTGTAATTTTTTTTATTATTATTAATATTATTCTATTTCTATTGTTCTATTATTATATCTTTATAATAATAGAACAATTATACAAATTGAATTTAACTCACAAAGTAAACATTTAGTTACAAGTTACAGTAATTAGTTAGCAACTAAATGTTCATTACACAAATGCTAGCTCCTTCGGGAATCGAACCCAAGTCTTGCGTTTGGTCAGTGGGTGGAGTTGTTCGTATACGCCAATCCCACGACCAACGAAGCAGTCAAACAAAAGAATTGAGAAACACTCTCGGTTTCTCAAATAGTTCGTCAGCGATAGATAATAGGGGGCAGGCTTAAATCTTAAAGTTTTTTCTTTCTTTAAAAAAAATGTCAAAACTCATCCCAAGTACCTAAAATCAAAAATTATGTTAAGTACTTGTAAAGCACGGTTATGGTTATATCTGAAAAAAATATTTCACATAGTTTCAAACTTATGTACAACTGGATTTTGCCTATTTTTGTGCTTTTTAATGGGAACCCATTAACATCCTAAAATTAGCCTATTGTCAATCTACAGCGTTTCACTATTTCCAAACACAAAAACAATCATAACTTATTATAGTTCCATTGGAATGTTATAGAAGGACAAACACTCTTCTGCATTTATGATAATTTGGATTTGAAACACAATGGCTGTGCAACAAAGTAACGCAATCAATAAATTGAAATTAAAAATGGCGGCTTTTGAAATTTAACGACACATTTTATTTACATTGACCGGTTGTAGTATTTTTAGATTTTTCGTGAACTGGAAAAAAGTCTTGTTTCCTTTTTTATCGGATTTAAAAAAGGGTCTCATCCATTAGAATTTGTATATTTGAATCGCGAAAACCCATTAGTAGAGGGCGTTTTTGGGAACATTGTTTAATTGTGTTTGATTTTTTTTTTCAAATGAAAGTATTGAAACATAACAAAATTCTGTTAAAATTGAAATAAAAATAAGAATTATTTTTGATAAACGCTGAGATATTTTCTATTTTTTGGGCTATCATATGACATATAGTATAGCTAGCCAAGTACAAACAGTACAACCAACCAAGAATCATTACAATTTCGCAACAGTTTGCTTATTTCAAAACAAGCGTGCTCATAAATATTTTAGTTTTCAAAACTTATGGGCTTTGTTAGTTTCTTTTTTATAATTCTTTAGCTCAGTTTACTAGAACACTTGAAAGCTCTTGGTTTATTTAATATTTAGTCCTGATGATGCTTGCTTAAATTTAATAAATTGTTTCTAGAATGGAATTCCACCGAGCACTGACGATTAGAAGTATAGAAACTGGTTTATTCAAATCTAAAAACCGATTAAAATATTTATCTACCAGTTAGTTTCCAAATATATATGAAATCATTATTGTACATAAAAAGCTATCAAGTATTAACATACTCGCTTATGTAGTTAATATATAAATACTAGCCGACCCATCAAACTTCATATCACTTGACATTAACAGCTACTAAAATTTTATATAGCTTTAGGCAATATTTTCCTATTTTCCCTGGAATTTCCCCAGTTTTTATTATCATTGTAACTTGTTCCTGGAAATACACAAAATAAAACAGAATTAGCAAAATGGTGCATCCGTTTATCCGTTTAGTCGTAGCATCACCCCATGCGACGACTACCTACCCAAAATAGGGATTCATTATGGAAGTGAAAACTTCTTTAGCGGCGTTGCGCACTTTTTACTTTTTTCACGCGAGTTTAAAAGTTTTAGAAGTTTTTAACTTCTAAACTTTATTCTATACTATGCAGTAATAATCAAAATAATAGTATAGCCTCCTAATGGCCTCCATACGTTTTGCGAATTTTCGATCAGGTCACGTGTTTTGACGCGAGTTTAGAAGTTTTAGACGTTTTTAATTATTACTGTTTTTAGTTATTACTGCATAGTATAAAATAAAGTTGCTTTCTGTGTCCTCATGACTTATTGAATGTTTTATTCTTTAAAACTGCGCAACGAATTTTGATACGTTTTATAACAGATAAAGTGATTGAAGAGGAAGGTTTATATGTACTTTTTAAACCCTTGCAAAGCCTGGGCGGGAAGATAGTTATAATGATAAATAGCAATCCGGAAATGTAGAGAATTGCCAAATTAATAATTTAATATGTACGTGTAATTGCTAAGTCATGCTGTAAACCATTATCGCAAATGTAACACATGATTAATCAAAGCTCCTAATAAGTAATGCATGGAACAACGCACGGTCCATTGCTTGCACTAATATTACTGTAAATTAACCGGTGTGATGAAATTTCTGTTAGGTATAGAACTGCTGGTTGGATGACTAACGGCCGATTTCAAGTTACCTTCAGATAAACAAAACAAACAGTAGACAATCTAAAAGACAATCTAATAAAAATACGATAATCGTAAAAAAACGTTTAGTCAGTTGTTCTTTATTTTATAACATTGGAAGGCAAACAACCAGACGGATTTCCTGATGATAAGAAATTCCCTCCAGCTAGAGACACCAAAGGTGGTAATGTTGCGTTGCCAACCTGAGGCCGGGATGTTAGGCCTCGAGCAAAAGTAAGTTTACCGGCTACCTAACCCTCCGCACCGGAACACGTCAAGACGTTATGGCTGGAAAAAATAGGTAAGGCGGTAGTACCAATCCGGGTGAGTCGCTGCGAAACTATACCATCTAGTCATATGTCACGGTGTTAGTAACGGCAAGCCTATTCTCACTTTTTACGAGCTGCCTGGCATGAAGCCAGATGGTCTATTCTGCAATGAAGCCCGGACCAACACGGGGACCAACCCTATATCTTATTAACATTAGCAGTGAATGTCAGTACAGCAGAGTTTTCTTTTACTATTTTAGTTTTAACACCATTCCCGTACTTTTGGATAAATTTTCAGAAGTTTGAATAAAAACAAATAAGTCCTGTCCAACGTAAAATTTGTTTTTTATTTAAAATTTGTGTTTAAGCAACTATAAGAAAAGAAGCGGGTACTCAATTCGACTGTACGTTTTTCTGTATGTTTGTTATGTGATCACTGAGCCAATAATTAACCGCATTTGATGGTTATTTTTAGAAAGATAGGTCAAGATTCCGAGGTGGTCTTATTTTATTTTATTATGATCTGACCAGCAAAATGTATGTATAGTATCAAATGTATGCATAAAAAATGCATTGTTAAGTGTAACTACTAAAAGTGCTACTAGAATGTTGACAAGATTTATGTGGGACCAGTTCGGAACCTAAAGCTTTCTTTCAATAAAATAATTATCGAATCACGACGTGCTACGTCACGTACGTACGTACGTACGTGATTTTTATATTTTAATATAGTAAATAAGCAAGAGCCTTTTCTAGTGGTGAAACAATTATCACCTATAGACCTTACAAATGTAATAGGCGCGTCGTCGACTCCAGTACGGAACAAGACAATGACGAGCATTGATGTTTAAGGCAGTAAAGATTACTGACGCGATTGTACAAATCCGGGAGCATCGCAAAACTTTACCACTTAGTCTTAGTTAGCCTTACTATCAGTACTCGACAGTAAAGCAGTATATATTTACTAAGTCCTTCACCAATAGGGAGAATATATTTCGAAAAATTGAATTTTTCCCTAAAATATTTTTAAATTCCCCTTTTTAATTGAACACTCATAAAAGTTTAAGTGAATTTGTTGATGCGAGGCAATAAGAGGTTCAATTGTTTGAATAGAATTCAGGTCAAGAGGCAACTGCGCGTCAAGCGATTTGAATAAATACCCAAAACTCAATTCTGAACGAGCTTCCTGTCGGCCTATAGGTACAGTGAGAAACGGAGCTGACCCCTTTACAATACGTTGTACTATATATCATATATATCTGACTCCTTTACAATACTATTACAACGTGTAAAGGGGTCAATAGATGAATACATAGCGAAAAAAACTTGCTTGCTTTTTAAATTAACATAAAATAATTACTTTACTAGTGGTCGCCCATTGTACTATACATTATTACTGAAAATATTAGCAGTCTGCACTTCGCCTACATATACTATAAGTGTGCCAAATTTTATACTCCTCCGTCCACGCAATTTTCGTAAAAAGGGGTCCAAAGTTTTTGCTTCACGTATAAATACATATAAAGATTACTAAAACAAATAAAATATGCAAACAAACAAGATAAAAAATTAAGATTTATTTTTAACTAATGCATTTAAAATTTTACTATCATAGATTAGGCGATTAAGCCCATAAAGATCAATACACAAACAGACAGACAGACTTTCACAATTATTATATTTATCTTAAATTTAATATTCAGGTTTTTTTTGTACCTCGACGACATTATTGCAAAGTTTAATCAAAATGTTTTCGTTATTGCTTGATTTTTCGTGGAAAAATATATGACAGAAAAAACAACTAGTCATCCTTATATAAGCAACTCCTATAAGGATGTATATAGGTATATATCCTTATAGGAGTTGCTTATGATGTTTTGGGAGGGCTATCGTTTTCTTTTCAAATAAATGTAATTAATAGCTTTTAACCGCCTCCAAAACAGAGAAGGTTTTCTATTTAACTGTATGTGATTTTTTTTCGATGTTTGTTGCACGATCACTCTGCCAACAGCCAATCGGATTTGATGGTTCTTTTTTCAAAAGATACTTCATGATGTCGAGGTAATTCTGATGGTTTTTAGAAAGATGGGAAAATTCCGATGTGGTCCGATATCAGTTTTATCTTGATCCGACTAGTGGCTTTTGAGTCGTTATAATTAATAGTGCGCAAATTTTTATTAAGTGTATCTCAAAAGTGACATTTTTACTTTATTAAGTGTAACCTAAAAACTGCTAGTAACATGTTTTATGTGTGATCATTGCAGAATCTTATTCTATCTTTCGAAAAAAAACGGCCAGAAGTCGGTTTTTGTTGTTTTAGTACGATTAATTAATTTATTTTCAAGTGTATACTTGATCGAATAACGAATTCGAAAAACCAATAACGAATGAGTTTTGTTTTTTGAAATGTATGCCGTTAATCCAAGGCACCTAAAATAAATTTGATCGAGTTTTTGCAATTTCCTAATAAAAAAAATGTTGCTTGAGATTGGATATGTGCCCGGTTGGCGATAGGCTTGCCACCTATCACAATGTGGCACTTAGTGTGTTCGGCTAATCGTGGGTGCCCTGGTTGTGCCTCTGTCTTCGTCTTCGGGGATATGGGCGTTAAGATGCTATGGTTTTTGAGTTATGTTTAGTTACGCAAATTTTTGTTGTATAATAAGATGACGTGGCAATGAAAATGGAGCTGGTGTTTTGCTATTATGATGTTCACCATTTAATTACTTTAAGTAATACATAGTTAAAGGCCTTGTTGGTCAAAGGCTTCACATACACATCACCGGTCATCTACAAGAGATCAGTTCAAAAGCCATTTGTATATTAAATTTATATTACATTTGTATTTCTGTGCCTGAGTATTTATAAAAGTACCTGAATGATCGGACTTTGTTAGGTATTTGTACATAACTACGTTTCCTAATAACTTTTTTTTTATCTCTGACGAGTTCAAGATAAGTTAAAAATGTATGTACTATTAAGTATAACTCAAAACCTACTAATCGGATTACGATAAAACTAATACGAGTCATCTCGGAATCACGGCCTATCTTTCAAACAAAATAACCTTTAAAATCGGTTGGCTGTGTTGTGTTTGTAAAATAAATAAAAAAACATAGTCGATTAGAGAACCCCCTTCTTTGAAGTCGGGTAAAAATGTCCTTTAGCAATATCGATCTGTGCCCTGCATACTAGATTTCATTAAAATCGTTGACGCCGTTTCCGAAATTTAGAATATATATTTATAACTTGTTCATTGAAAGGTTTTTTTTTTCAGTTGGTAGGTAATTATTTTTTAGCAGTGGTTTTGACTATAACCCATATAACAAGCTTCATTTGGGATCAGGTCGTGTTCCGAGACTACCAATTACCAGCGGATATGTTTCCTTTATAAGAAATTATCTACATAAATATGTAGCGCTGAATGTAACACTTCATAGTAAAAACATAATCCAAATGAAATGAATTAATAATATATTTATTTGCTGAATATGTGCGTTAAAAATTGTTAAAAAAATTAATTGTTTATACCAATATTTTCTAAAACATTATGGTGCGTTAGAAATTGTTTCAAAATATTTGTTTGTACTTATATTTTGTATAACATTGTGGTTTGCAAATATTTTTAAACATACAAAACTAGCTATTGCCCGCGGCGTTGCCCGCGTAGTTAATGGTCCCACAGGATAAAAACTATTCTATGTGTTAATCCAAGTTATGTGTGTGTGGTAAATTTGATGAAAATTAGTTCATCAGTTTTTGCGTGGAGTATCAAACAAACAAACGAACAAACTTTCGCATTTATAATATTAGTAGGATTTATAATTAAATAAAAATAGAAATTGTTTTTTAAAATATATGATTAAAATAATGATTATAAATTACTTGAAATGTAATGTACCAATGTCAATATTTATCCCTTAGGAAACCAAATCTTATGTGGACCCTCATATCCCTAGGTAGACTATATCTTATATGGTTAATGATCGACCCTATATCAAACTTGAAGTCAAACTGAGTGAAATATGGCGGGTTTGATGTTATTGGTTTTAATCGGTTTTAACTGGATATCATCAATCAGGATTATGAACACTTTAAGTATTAGTATCTGGATGACCGAGCTTTGCTCGTTTTTTTTTTGTTTTTTTATAAATTGTGTTTTTTGGAAAATATATTTAAGTACGAATTACACAATTAGTCTAACCTCAAAGCAAACAATCATTGACTTCGTTACTTAACACGAATATGACATTTTCTAAAAATTGTTCCTAGCTAGATCGATTTATCGCCCCCGAAACCCCCTATATACTAAATTTCATGAAAATCGTTGGCGGCTCCAAGAGATTCTAATTATATATATATATATATAT
>NJDD01005332.1:148550-166060 GCA_002245505.1 Calephelis nemesis
TTTTGTGCGTATCGGGTACCGCTGTCAACCTCATGCCTGCCTGCAGACTTATCCACTCAGAAGACTCAACCTTCTGACACCAGCACTTTGACGACAGCAGCATTGGATCGCACCATGCTATGCTTCCTTCCGTCCCGGGCTGCTTCTTATTCCAACTGACCCTCTGATCAGTTGACTCAAAGCCCCAGCCTCCTTTTAGGCGCCTCTTACGACAGGCAGAGGATACCGTAGCCTTATTCGTCGCCCGGTACTACAGGGCCCACAACCCTTGCCCCTTTAGAAATGGAATCCGAGACCGGCTATGTGACACTCATGTATTTGTTCGCTGTTTTATGACATCCTTGGCGGCCTTCCCCGGCTTGCATAGTTATGAAATATACGTCATATGAACCTTCCCCTTCAATCACTTTATTTATTAAAAGAACCGCATCAAAATCCATTGCGTAATTTTGAAGATTTGATCATACAAAGGGACATAGGGACATAGAGAAAGAGGAAGCGACTTTGTTTTATACTATGTAGTAATATGTAAAAAAAGTATCTTCACGCCCCTATCCCCAAAGTTATAGGTAGAGGCAACAAGGACACGCAAGACTAATGGAAGATATGAAGTCTCACAATGTGATCGGTTGGAAATCTATCTTTAACCAAGCACATGTCCAATCCCAGGCCACATTATTTTTATTACAAATTTAAAAAAAAACACACATTTTCGTTTTGATGCTCGACCAGTGTACATAAAACACTCGAGGTCGTATTACATAAAAAATGCTATTTTAAAATAAACTCTGTGAAGGAAACACGAGTATATACTAATGGCTTCTTATCTCCCAGAAATAGCAACCAGAACTGGAAGTTTTGATAGCAAAGTCTAAACTTTGTAGGTGGTAATAGCGTTTGCAATTGCTTTTCGCATGGACTCTAATTTTGTTCTCCGTTAATGCGAATTATAAATATGTGTCTTATACCTGTTTACAGATTTTAGATTTCCTGTGAATTTGTCACAACTGTGATGTAGTGGTCAAGTGTTGGTGTTTCTTTTTTTTTGTATGATATTGGAAGGCAAACAAGCAGACAGATTTCCTGGTGGTTAGAAAAACACGCCGCCTAAAGACACCGAGAGTGGTAATGGTGCATTGCCAACCTAAGACTTGGTTGTTAGGCCTCCAGCAAAAGTAAGTTTACCAGCTACCTTACCATCCAAACCGGAACACGTCATGACGTTATGGCGGCAGGAATAGATAAGGCGGTGGTACCAATCCGGGTGAGCCGCTGCGAAACTCTACCACCTAGTCAGATGTCACAGTGTTAGTGACGGTAAGCCTATGCTCGCATTTTACGAGCTGCCTGTCAGGAAGGCAGATGATCTTGCTTGCCTTCCAATATCATAAAAAAAATTTGGTTACCACTTTAAGCACAAGAAAGCGATGCATCTATAACGTCTAGGGGCTATAAGCTAGATTTATTTCTTACCACCAGGAAAACTCTGTGCTTGTTTGCTGTCTTATTACATAAAAATTTGAATGTTCATCGTAGAATCATCGAAGATATGTATGTAGGTATGTGCCATAATTAATCTGTCATATTTCGGTCTGGATGGTAGGACCTCCCTGGAAACTAGCACAATAGTTCAAACAACATAGCCACAGTACAGTAATGCACATATAACACCTATGTTTATAAGCCTCGATTGTCTCTTACCATCAGAAGAGCATTTTGTTCCAAAAAAATTAAGCTTAACTGAACGGTTTCAACATTTATTTTTTATTAAATTACATTCGTTACACAAATGAACGAATCAAACTTATTTTCGCATATAGATAAGGCAAATTTATATGCGAAATATTTGTTTTCCATTGTTTACATTTAAAATAAAAGTTAAGTGCCAAAATGTAATGGCAACATTGGAAATGCACAACGATTTTCATCGCGATATGAAATGAAAAACTGAAAAAACACTGCACACTCATGACCCAATAAATTTTGTATGTCGAACCAAACGTATGTACCGTACATTATTCAGAATGTACAATGTTCGGAACTTCAAGAAAGTTATTTATTTATTACAAAAGTACGCACTCAAAAAGAAAAATATTAAGTAGGTACATGTACATACTGCTATTTAAATTATGCGCTTCGAATTTACACTTTTTACTCTTTTTACACTTTGTACTTTTATTTTTAAATTGGCTGACCTAATCTAAATTTAAGCAAAATGACTAATTGTGTAATAACAACTCTATATAAATATCTTTATAATACGTTCGTATTTGTGAAGCCTTTACGCGATAGATTTTCCTTAGTGCTCTCATTTCGACCGCATTTATTCTACTTTCATGCTTTTTCTGACATACCCAACTCTCGCTTCCTAGTAAAGAGAGTAATTATATTGAAGCATTCCAGATGAGATAGGCAAAGTACAACCAATTCATCCACGATAAAAATGCGCTTGGCCCTACAATATGATAGGTAGCAGCAGCAGGCCTTTTGCCAGTCGGGTACTTATCCAATACCAGGCAACATTCTTTTTATTAATAAATAGAAATAACAAATTTTTGAGTTTCGCGAGATGGTACACTCCAGGAGTACCGGCAGAAGTGAAAACTTGAATATTAACATTATGCATTTTTGATATTTTGGAATGGTTAGGGAATAATTTTGAACGAATTGCTTTAATTATCAGTATGAAAGTACTATAATTTATGCACAAATACTGTGTTTGACTTGAAGAAAACTCGCTAAAGTAAGACCACGTGACGGTTAGGAGCGTCGTGACATTTTCTGTATAGCGAACATTGCTCGTCTACACGTAATGATTATTTTCAAGATGGAACAAATTGAGCAATGTCTGTTGATATTATACGTATCTGCTATCTGTGAGAATGTACTTTGTAATGAATGTTAATGTAATTGCAGCGTATTATCCATTGCGCATCCTATACTCTTCGGAAATATGTAAGCAATACAAAAACAGCAATGATTCTACGTTTTATTTTAGATCTCGCGTCGTCTTATTCGCGAATGCGCAGTGAGCCGTATTACGTTCTGACGATCTGACGCGAGTTTAGAAGTTTTTACCCATTCCAAAAAAGTGTGCAACGTCGCTAAAGAAGTTTTCACTCAAAAAAATTTCACGTAACATGTACATCAAACACAGTGGCGATTAATATTTATTCAAGATCTGCATAAATAGAGAACTCGTTAAAATATCATCGCTTTGTATTTAAATATTTATCACAATAAGACCAAAGATAACGCCCAGTTGTTATCTAAAAACCAACATTATTGATGATAATATTCAGAATACCTAAATAAATATTGTTAAGTAACTTCCAATAACCAACTAAGGATTTATCTTTCGCTGAATGTTGATTACTTTAAGCGGTTTTAAGGTTTATTCTATAAATAAAACTGGTATATTGAAATATATAATTTGTATATTTAAAGGTAGTAAAAGGTATTGTTGTAGTCTAGCGGTTTAGGTGTTGAACTTGACTTCATGAGGTACAAGGTTCGATTCCCAGGTCGGCAAAACAACAAGAAAATGTGTTTTTTTCCAAAATTTCTTATAAAAAAAGCTACTCGGGATTGCCCGGTTGGCGATAGGCTTGCCACCTATCACATTGTGGGATTTAATGTCTTAGGCTAGTTGTGGGTGACCTGGTTGTGCATTTACCTACCAATCTATTTTCCTATTATATTACCTATTTTCGGGTATATCTAAGTGAAGATACTTTTTTTTAGAATTTAAAAAATGTTAATAACTAAAATATGTCAAACTAGCCGACCTAGCGAACGTCGTTTACTAGGCACTCACTTGCCTATCTTGCAGGGGCGTGAATATATATATTTATGTAAGATGGCCTTTTCGTTCAAATGTTTCTCTACATTCTGTGTTTAAATTAAGTAGATCATTTCATAGTGATTGTTGCTATGTCTGAAATTTAAAAAAATGTGATAAAAAAAGAGACAATCTCTAAAGCACAAACTATCAATTACAACCTTCAGGTTTTAGGTTGTCAACATATCATTACCAAGCCCATATCTCCGAACGGGCAGGGAGAGGCCCATGACTAGCCGAAGACAATAACTCTTACAACGTTATAGGTGTCAAGTCTATTGCCAACCATATCCAATAGTTTGCATTTATATTTTTATCACAAAATATTTTAATATTTTGCCCGGGAATCGAAACTAGGACCCCAAAAAGTCAAGTCCTATGTCAGACTGCTAGACCACAGAGGTGGAATATAACAAGGAACATACGTATAAATGTATCTTTCAGAAGTATTGTGAAAGTCGGACTATGATGAATCGATTGAAGTGGTTTCGAAAGGTCGTAACAGCGGTGCAGAACTCAGGATAAGCCATATTTAATGATGAAACCAGGAGAGTCTGCAAACTAAAGTTCTCGCTAATACAGGGAAAGTAGCTTATTGGATGGGTTCAGTTGCTAGTTAGACTTAAGTATTATAACAACATGAAGCGATGGATCTGGCGAAGAATATGTTTTCAATTATAGCTCGCAAGTTCAAGTGGTTTGCAATAGCCGATGGCAAAATTTGTGTAATAATTTATACCAAATTAAAATAACCACCTTAATCTACAAACTACTATTACTAATTATTTTATTAAATCTATAATCTACTACATAGCACTTTAAATATTTTTACCTGACTCCAAAAAAGGAGGACGTTCTATATTCGACTGTATCTTTTTTGTATGTTTGTTACGCATTCACTTCGTCAATAGTTAAGTGATCCTATATTAATTATAAAATGATCTGACTAGTGGTTTTTAGTTAAGGTTATCATGGTAAGTTAAATTTTTTTTTTTTTTTAGATGTAACTCAAAAACCACTACTGTGTAAGACGTTGATAAAAGTGATATGGTAGCACTTCGGAAGCATTTGTTATCTTTATTTTCCTCCTTTCTTTTCTTTTTTTATTTATCCTAATTTTATGCTTTTTCTGACATAGGTACCCAATTCTCGCTTTCATACATATGTTGGGATAAACAAAACCTCGCTTTGAAACTTACCTTGCCCACCGCTCCATTTACACTATTCCCTGTACACACTCTCCTCTCTACATCAAAGATGTACCTTCCAAGCCTACTAAAAGCACTACCTACATATTCAATTTTATTCATTTGGTAAAGTACTAACTAAAACTCTTATTTCCAATAAATTGTACCATTTTACGTATAACAGTTACATGGGTTATGTGGAACAAAAAAAATAAAGGCTTATCATCTATGTATGATGATCAATTGTTAATTTTTTACCCACGATTTTGCTTGCGTTTAAGTCATTGAAAAGTATCCTTTGTTACTTTTAATTCCTCCAAGAATATGTGCACAAAGTTTCATGATGACGTGTTAAGTAGTTTTCGCGTATCATTGTATCAAACAAACTTACATTCTCAATTATGATATTAGTAGGCTTGTAGGATACCTACTCCCTCAAAAAGGTGTTCAAATGACACATAAATTTATTTACTGTACGAGAATAAATATTAATTATGTTGTTGTATAGAGAACAATATATTTCCCTTCAGGTGCGGTAGGGTTAGAGTAAATTATGTTGGAAATTCTACACGGTATCGTTTGTTCTCCGGAGGTTTCCCATGGGCAAGGTGAGAAAGGGGACGCGCCGCTTGTGCCATAAATCTTTTAGTTAGGCTCTCCGCAACTAACAAGGCAGTGCTTCTAAACCTTTTCTATTAAATAATGGCATTTTTCGAATATTTTCCTCAATATATATGTGCGGCACTACAATAATCAATGAAGATTGTTTAACACTGTAGTACTTGTAAATTAATTTCTTTCAGTGTTTGTTCTTTTTCCTTTCTTTAGGTTTTGGCCTATACGTTAGTATTTTGCCATTAGGCAAGTATAAATTTGCATCAAGTTTCATATTAATTAGAATTAGTCATAAGTCGTCAGTAAGTCATGTAATAAGATTTGGCGGCAACGAGGAAATACATGATACGCTAATTTCTTCATGATTATTTCATTGGTGCACTTGCACTGAACAAAATTGTACAAAACGCCGCCAAAATTGACTAATTTCACTCAATATCAACACGAAATTCAATAATTATGAAAAAACTTCGACCATATTTTCTCTCGATGGTCCCAAAACTCCTTGGTTTTTTTGGGTCTACCTTTTTATCGACGTTGAAAGAAGGAGGAGGGTTTCATTATGTATTTTTAATTTATGTTAATCAATTTTTTTGTCGATTGTAGTCCAATTTCAAGTTATGATTTTAAACTTAAGTCATCACGTATTATTAACATATTTATCTATAATTAATAATATATTTTACTCTTTTTGTCGATATTGATATCGTTTGCGGTCTGTGGGCTCTAAAAGACTAATACTTTTGACAAGAGGATCTACTGACAGATGAACCTGTCAACTCTCCGTCTAACTCTTCTTTTTGAAACGTTCTTGTTACTATCCTAACACTATATTGCGACGCACAATACTATGACCTTACATTTTACGATACATTTAGTATTTTTATTTGAAAAAATGTACTTGCGATGTATCATTAGTCGCCTCGTTTGTCGAGTGGCTAGCGTACACGCCTAACTACACCGACTAACCGCGAGGCTCGGGTTCGATTCCCGACGGGGGCAGGCATTTGTGTGATGAACATTTAGATGTCTGCTTTTCCGGGTCTGGATGTTTATTAAATTTATTCTGGTATCTATTTAAGTAATTCTATGTATTAGAATCATTGACTTACACCTTTAACACAAGCATATAATTTGCTTACTTTGGGATTAGATTCAATTTGTGTAACTTGTCTAGGGATGTTTATTTATTTATTATTTATTAGTATCGAATCTAAATTTGACGATAGAAACCCAGGAAATTCTACGAAAATTCTTAACTTTTGTCGGTACACAAATGACTTATTGAAATCGAATTATGTCATGCATTTTATTTCATAAAATTTAAATCCTGCTTTTATTGATTATGAAATAATTTCATTGTTTCTTTTGTTGTTTTGTTGCGGTTATTAAAAAACAAAAAGTTTAATGAAATTTAATATAAAATTTTCCGATAGATAATAGTTTGACGTAGATAATGATGTTAATTACGAAGGTTCTTCGGTTCTTCAATCAACAGCTGAGTTAATTAGACATCTTCCCACGGAGTTATTTATTCGGCCTTCGAATTCGGTCTCTACAAGGAAAATAATTTAACAATATTACTGGTGTTTATAGGAGAAAGTAATTATTACGTGTTTATTTTAACTATTTGATTATGAAGTAAATACTGTAGCAAAATGGTTAATCATTTTGTATTTCATTATTCATATTCATTTTAAATTATGCGCTTCGACTTCATACTTTATACTCTTTTTACTCTTTATGCTTTTATTTTTAAATTAGTTGACCTAATCTAAATTTAAGCTATATGCAACTCTACATAGATATCTTTAAAATACATTCGGATTTCCAAAGATTGACGAATATAGCCGAAGCGCATAATTAAAATATTACTACTATACTTTGTCGGCGTAGAATAGTTTTGATTTCATCTTTGGTGGCCTTATAATCATTTAAGGGTTGAATTTTAAAAAACTACTTTAACTCGCTGTTCCGACGACCTTCGTTTCAGTTCGTTTGAGAGAAATGTAACCGTTGCGTTACCTAGTTTTTTTTGCCGAATGGGATAAAAACTATTTCGGTTCAGCCGTTCTTTGGCTATAAATAGTGTCCTTCGTTTCAACCGTTTAATTTGTAGGGGAAAATATAAATATTGCTATTCCTACGAATAGTTTTCTCGCTTTCGATCGGGATAAAATGTATCCTATGTCCACCCACAAATGATTATGTACTATGTTGGCATCTGTTGGTGTCTGGCAGTCAAATTTGGGGCTACATATTGTGTAAATGATCTGTGGGTGCATTAACATTTATTTAAACACAACATTAAAAATAGCTGAAACCAATCAACCAAAAAAGTTATGTTTTTCTATACCTTAACTGCAATATTAATCTTAATAATATTGTGAATGCGAAAGTTTGAATGTTTGTTATACTTTCACGCAAAAACTGTTCAACCAATTTTCCTGAAATTTGGAACACACATAGAAGTTTACTTGGAACACATAACTCAACACATAGAATAGTTTTTATACCTAAAAAATGATCGTGCGGGACTATTAACCACGCGCGCAAAGCCGCGGGTAGCAGCTAGTATCATATATATCTTTTAAGCCGTATATTTTTTGTTACTTGCGACAATAATAATAACTTATTTGACAACTACTACAAATATCAATTTTTATGACAGAGGTCGCGTCTCATTGGTAGTTTATCAATATAATGATGACGTATTGTGCAGTTGTTGTAAGCCTTTTTTAGAAATATTTTGTACGTGAAATTTGGTAGTGAAAAAATTACTTTTTTATTACTTTATAGCAGTCATAAACGGCAGAATATTGCTAGTCACTACACTATTTTGGATGCAGTTAACAAAGATGATTTGTTGACATGTACGTAGCTTATGAATGGATTGTTTATTGTGCAAAATAGAGTCCATAGAAATGACAGACATACCAACACTCAGTATAAACTATCTAAATATCTTGAAAACATTTGAATGTACAAGTTTTCTTGCTAGTATTTTGACTTTGTAGTATATACTTCAACCACATAGAAAATGCGAAAGTTTGTCTATTTCAATATCATTTGTTATCGCCTCTGTGGTCTAGCGGTCTGGCGTTGGACTTAACTTCTGGAGGTCTCGCGTTGATTTCCGGGTCAGGCAACAAAAATATCTGAAATTGAATATTTTTAGTTTTCTAATAAAAATAATGATGCCCGGAACTGAATATATGTCCGGTTGGCGATAGGCTTGCAACCTATCTCATTGTGGGACTTAGTGTCTTCAGCTAATCGTTGATGCCCTGATTGTGCCTGTGCCTACCCCATCGGGGATATGGACTTGAATATAATTTCTTTTACTCATTTAATTTGGGTACTTACCAACTTTGCTGCATACCAACGCGAAAATAGTGGCAAGTACATCTTGTTCTTTTATTTGACGCCTCGTTGGTCGAGATGTTTGCGAACAGGTCTTACGCCACCGACCAACCTGAAGGCTCGGTTTCGATTTCCAACAGGAGTAAACGCTTTTGTTATGAACATTAAGTGTCTGTATTTCAACATTTGAGTGTTTTCTAATTTACTCAAATATCTATTTATTAGTATCGTTGCCTAACGCTCATAAAATATCAAGTTTTTAATTTGCTTATATTGGGATTTCATGGCAAAGGGCAGCGAACAAGCACTCGGCTCCCCTGATGGTAAGAGACAACTGCAATTTATAGACACCATACATATTGTAGGTGCCGTGCTCTCCTGTGGCCAGGGTTTAGACCCATTGTGTCAGTCTACCGGCTACCCTACCCTCCGAATCGGAATATGACATTGTTATTATTGCAGCAGGAACAGGTATAGACCCAGAGACTCAGACGGGTAGGTAGACCGGTAGGTAGGTACAGGTAGAGACGCAGACTGATTGCTCTCTACCGCACTACACACAGCTCTCTACCAACCGTGAAAAGTTATTAATGTTATTAATAAAATGTAATCTTAGTGCTCTTACTAAAATTGGTTGAAAATCGTTATTGTGTTTTTATTTTACAAAACTTGCTGGAAACATAATTTTATAAAAAGTTGCGGCAAATTTTGACAGATATTAACGTTTCTTTTGAGTGGTGATCAATCAAAGTTGGGGAAGTTTTTGCATTAAGCTCGATTGCTTAAAATAAAAGTTCTTGTTTCATATGCGCTTTATATTTTGTAATACACACCTAATGAAAACGAGTAAATTTTGTAGTTTTATTAACCGAGTTCGAAAAACGAAAAATCCGAATAATATTATTCATATAGTTATTAGTTTAAGGTTTGGCACCGACTTGAAACCTAATATTAATAGCACATATAAGTAATAAGTAGTATATAATTAATATTAAATCTTTATTATATAAGTCGGTTTTAATTAGTAATCATGACATGTCTGGGATGTCCAAATAAAATGATTTAATTTGCAATTTTCTGCAAAGTCTTTTGCGCGAAATCGCAAATTATATTATTTAGATTTAATTATAGATTTCCACAAAGTAACGCCATATTCTATCAATATCTGGGATGCTCTTAAAATTTACTTTATCAAAACTGGTCTATCTATTCTATTGTAATACGATGATCAAGAAAAATATCCTCTTATTATATTATACTAGTGGGAGCCCGCTGGTCGAAATTCGACCGTAATAAATGTTGATGTTTTGGTGATAAGAACGCCATCTTCATTTCTCCTCATTTTCATACTTTGTTTCCAAACTTTATAGTGCGCCATCTGTGATCTTTTATCGTTATCATCAATATATTTGTTTGTGTGTGTCAAATGCATGGTAGTACATATAATGTTTTATTTTTTGGATTAAACTACTTTATAAACATTATCATAAAAAAGTGTTCTGCAGTTCTCGTACACACAAACTATAAGTTTCTTAAAAAGGGACCCCTTTTTACTTTTTTACCAAAGTTTTTGTTTAACGTATTAATATATAAATATATCTGGGATGTCCAATTGAAATTTATTAATTTGCCAATTACATGTGGAAAATTGCAAATTTAATAATATTATTTGAATATAAGTATGGATTACTGGTCTATCCTTATAGGTGTGATGTGATGATCAAAAATAATGTCGTTTTATTAAATTATATAAGCAGATGGATATGCCAAGCAACGAGTGTCCTATGACTCATTAATTTGGATAATATTTAAGAATCTGAGTAGGTACTATCGTACAGTTGATTATGAGAGATCTTGACGAGATGTCGCGCCCTCGTTATTAAAATCAGTTGATTAATTATCTCCTCAACTTCTATTTTTAGTAAAAAAAACAAGCATGGCAACACTGAAGAATATGATAAGGTAATTGGCAAGTTAAGAACAATGTGATACTTAGTTTATATGACATGTGAACGAATTACTTTTTGTCGTTTTTAACCGACTCCAAGAAAGTAGCAGGTTCCCAATTCGACTGTATGTTTTTTTATTTGTACTATGTTTGTTACGCGATTATTCTGCCAATAGAAAACCGAGTTTGATGGTTATTTTTTATAAAGATAGGTCACGATTCCAAGCTGAGACCCTAATCAATGCTGAGGTAGTCGAGATATGTAAAAAAAATATGCACTGTTAAGTATAACTTAAAAGCTACTAGTCGAACCGTTATATAAATTTGTGTGAGACCATTTCGGAATGGTTGTCTTTAAAAAGAAAGTTGTAGTTTGAATAGACTATCTTTTATCCTTTGTAGAATAGACTATCTGCCTTCCTGTGTCAGGCAGCTCGTAAAAGGCGAGCATAGGCTTGCCGTCACTAACACCGTGATATCTGACTAGGTGGCAGAGTTTCGCAGTGACTCACCCGGATTGGTACCACCGCCTTACCTATACCTGCCGCCAAAACGTCATGACGTGTCCCGGTTCGAAGGGTAAGGTAGCCGGTAAACTTACTTTTGCTCGAGGCCTAACATCCCGACCTCTGGTTGGCAACGCACCATTACCACCTTTGGTGTCTCTAGGCGGCGTGAATTTCTTACCATCAGGAAATCCGTCTGCTTGTTTGCCTTCCAATGTCATAAAAAAAAATTCGCAACTATCACGTCTCACACCCAATGAAATATTTAGAATGGGTTTTTGCAGTTTTACTCTTCTTAACTATACAATTCATGGTCATCGAAGATACTTTGTACCACAATGTAACAGATGGCAAGCCTATCACCAACCTTACATATCCAATCCGGGGCAACGTTTTTTTATTATAAAAATTGAAAAATATGTTTTTTTACCCGATCCCGAGGATCAAACTCAGGACTACAAGAAGTCAAGTCCGACGCTGGACCGCTAGACCACAGAGGCGATTAAAGAAAGTAATAAATATATTAGTTGTAAACCTTATCTCCCAAGACTAAACTGCTCGTTTCCTTGTGTTTAAAATTGTTTCTACCGCAAGTATAAAATATCTTTCTAACAATTTATTTCTCTTTGTTTCAGATTCGATGGAGAAGTGTTTGTGCGTTAACGACCGGTGGATTCACTTTGTTATATTGGCGATTACAACTGGCAGGTGCTCCAGGAAGTTTCGCATCGGCGGACAACCCCACTTCACGGGATCCCTCCTTTCTGACCAGACTATACACTTTCTCATACCTCCCAGTTTTCAACTTTTTACTTCTCGTATATCCTTTTCAACTAAGTTTTGATTGGTCTATGGATTCAATCCCACGAATCACATCAATATTTGATGTTAGGAACCTCTATTCTGTAATTTTCTACACAGCTATATCAAATGTAATGTGGAAAGCATTTTCGAGTGAATTGAGGAAACAACAAGAGATAAAGGAAAAGTTTCATAAAAAACAAAATAACAAGCTGAAACAAAAGTGGAACTATTTTTGTAAACAGTATAATAGAAGGCAAGAGTACATTGAACGAAAAAGTATTCTGCCACAGTGTCATAAAGAAACTTCTTCTAAAAGAACTTGTCCTTGCAACGTATGTAAGCATGCTCTTTCTGAAGAACACACGAATATGTGTAGAGCGATTAACAATAATAATACCGTGATGCATCAATCCACTTGTGTTTGTCCTGTGGAAGGCAAAGTAAAGAAACATTTACCGAAGTATGAATATCGAAGTCCTCGGGTTGCCATGTTATTATTCACAGCGTTTATGGTGTTGCCATTCGTGCCAGCAAGTAATATCCTATTTTATGTGGGCTTCGTCGTAGCTGAGCGTGTCTTGTACATACCGAGTGTTGGATTTTGTTTCTTACTCGGGTTAGGAGCTGGGACGTTGACAAGGACCTGGCGACGAAATGAAACGCGAAGTAAAATATTTATGTTCGTGTTGTTGATAACATTATTTGCGATGTGCGGATATACGTTGCGACGGAATTTGGATTGGCGTGACGAGGAAAGTTTATTTCGCAGTGCGCTTACCATCAATCCACCTAAAGGTGAGTTATATCGCTTTTTGTTTAGCTTTTTTAATCTTAAGTAAAGGACACATTAGAATTGTATGTGTCAAGAAATAGACGTCATTGATTAAATTATGTAATAAAAAAAGGTAAAATTGAAAGAAGTCTCTTAAGAAAAAAAGCACGCCTATGAATGAATCCCAGTTCTTTTTTGAATTTTGTTAATGCGTTTTTTATTTTATTTATTTGCTTTTCGTATACACTAAAAATTACATTTACCAATTTTAAACAGAGATCTAATATACTTAGGCGAGTTTATATCCTTAAGAGATCTCTTTCAACAACGCTTGTAAGTAAGCTTATGAAATATTTGACAATACTTTCAAGATACTTTAAGAGGTTTAGATATTTCGTTTGCTTACTGAACTTTACATTTAAACATGTAAACATAATATATTTCAACATACAACATTACATAACATAAATAAAAAGATTACCATAAATATTGACACATTGTGAAAGATACAAAGGTAGATTTTCATGTGTTTCTAAAGAATGGATAAAAAATTAAATAAAAGATATGAAAAAAGAAAAGAAATCAAAAAATATTTATTATATGTATGAGTGTTACAAAGATGTTGCAATATTATTTAAGCATTCCAACATATTCTACCCACTTGTGGTGTGCAGTCATATTGATAAGATAAAGTAAAAAGACAGATGTTGGCTGCGGCCAAGCTCGTGTATTTAAAGTTTGTAGGTTTCTTGCTGGAACCCATTATTTTTTTTTGATAAAAAGTAGCCTAGGTCTGTATCAAGCAATATACATATATCTACATGTAAAGTATACGCATTATAAAATAATGGCGAGACCAAATCGTACTTATCCAATCCCGAGTAACATTTTTAATTAGAAAATTGGAAAAACCAAATTTCCTTTTTTTGTCCGACCCGGGAATCGAACCCGGGACCTCATTAACTCAAGTCCAACACCTGGACAGCTAGACCACATAGGCAATATAGCATTTTCTAATTAGTTTCACGATTGACGGATATCTACGAATTAAGACAAAAAAATCCTAAAGAAGTGATTTAAAAAAAATAGTTAACTATAATATTTGAAACCAATCATTTATTCTCTCATATAAAAAATCACAAATGTATCAAAAATTATTCAGCAGGTAATGCGAACGAAGTTGCAAGAAACTACTAGTACAAATAGAGCGCTTGAAAATAGTTGTTTATTTAGTACCAAAGCGAGAGGATTTTGTCATTTAAACAGGCGCTTATGTACAACTCCATGAAAACTAGAGCAACAGAAATGTGTAGAGAACAAATGTAGTTGCTAATTTATTCAGGTGTGGAAGTGATGCACAAATTTTAGCAACGTAGAATAGCAGACCCGTTCTTTATCTAAAATGTTCAGTAATATGCAGTAGTAGATAGCACTGTCGGGAAACTTACTTCATCGAGTACCAGAAAAATATTGCTATTATTTTATTAATCTCAACATTAAAAAAAATATCAGCTCATGACAATATTTTTCTGTAAATTATGTACTTAAAACATCTCAATAACGTCATTTTTCATACGAAAAATCATTCATACAAACCGGTACAGTTGTAAAGCTATTCTACAGATACACATGAACATTTGAATTGAACGAACGAACGTAGGTACTCCTTTTTTGAGTCAGTAAAAACATTGCATGTTGATTTAGCTCTTTTCTGTATCATATTTCATTTATGTTTTTAAAATTATTGAACAGGTTCATTGCATCTTTTCATTTGTCTTTTGGTCAAGACTTGCATTGTAAGGCAAATTTTAAATTAAACACATTGGTTCATAAATATTAAACCCAAGCAAAACCCTTTTGATATATTTTCTAATTATAAGCCTATCTTTGATTTTGAGACGTATAGGTATGCTGTGTTTGAAATTTCTACTTTGCAATTTCATATACACTAGATTTCTTAGAAACTAATCTCAAGAGAATCTACTCGCAAACTAAACATATTTCTGAGAAACTAGAAATGATCAGCTTACTTCTCGTCTAGCTATCGGCTAATATTTTACGCAGAATTTCATTCCAAAGGTGATATCAGCAAAACGACTAATCTGATTGTGCAAGTTTGCAACTTGTTTTTTGTAAAGGCATAAAAAAATATGTTCACCTCCATATCCCCGAGAGCACCCATGACTAGTCGAAGACGCTGAGTCCCATAATGTGATATAAGGCAAGCCTATCGCCAAGCGGGCACATATCCAATAACGATCAACTTTTTTTTATTAGAAAATTGAAAAAAAACAAATTTTCTTTTTGTTGCCCGACCCGCGATTTAAACCCGGGATCTCATGCAGTCAAGTCCAACCCCTGAGCCGCTAGACCACAGAGGCGATGTAAAAGCATACATTTTAGAATCGAATTTTGAAGTACTTAGCCTCATGTCAGAATGGATTGAGCAATTTTTTTAATACATTGCATTGACAATGCATGACCATCTCGAACAATACAGTTTTCACTAAAATTGTTAGACATGTTTGTTTCTTGAGCCGGGAATCGAACCCGGAACTTATTCACATTGTCGAATTTTTTTAAATCGTAGTTTACGGTAGACAGGGATAAATTAATTTACATTCTAAAAATTGTTGTATTAATAAATAATCTTATAATAAATACAAAATACAGTGTGTTGTAGATTGTAATTAAATAATTAAAATTAGTAATTTGATTAAAACCTATTAAATATTTGCATACCACAAGTTGGCAGAATATGTTGAAACGCTTAAATAATTCTGTAACATCTTTGTAACACTCATATTCCGCAAATAAATATTTTTCTTCCTTTCTTTATAACATTTTTGAAAAATAAATTAATCCGTATATTTAATAAATAATTAAACGCTTAATATTAAATATATCAGTAGAAATGTATATTTATCAATAGTATTAATGTCCCTATCACTGATTTAGTTATATATCCTCGTGTTGGTCCGGGCTCCTTTGCAAAATAGACCATCTGTTTTTCTGCCAGGCAGCTCGTAAAAGGCGAGCACAGGCTTACCGTCACAAGCACCGTGACATCCTACTAGGTGGTAGAGTTTCGCAACGACTCGCCCGGATTGGTACCACCACTTTACCTATTCCTGCCGCCATAACGTCCAATGCTTGCCATTGACGTATTTCGGTTCGGAGGTTAAGGTAGCCGGTCAACTTACTTTTGCTCGAGGCCTAACATCCCAGCCTCAGGTTGGTAACGCACCATTACCACCATTAGTGTCTCGAGGCGTCGTGAATTTCTTACCATCAGGAAATCCGTCTGCTTGTTTGCCTTTCATTATCATAAAAAAGTATCCTAAAGAAATCAAGTAAACTCCTTGTAGTTTTTCATAAAACTAGTAGGTATATAAAACTTTTTAGTTTTTCCGTCGAGTAAGAAATCGAGTACCATGAAGCACAGTCTATACAAAGCCTAACCATGCTGAAGGCATTAACTTGAAGTGCACTAGCGAAAATGTTTCCAATTACGCTAAGATAGCAGAGCACAGGGTGCGCTTTGTGTGGAACTGTCATAGCAGGCACTTGGCTTGACAGAGATTCCGTCGTTTTCTTCGGTAATTAATTGTATCTCAGTTTGCCTCAAATGCTTGCGGAACTTATGTAAGCCTAATAAATAAGAGGCGTGATCACAATAGATCTGTCAAGGTCGCAGTGATCCTCGGGTTTCTTTGACCCGTACTCTTTAATATTAATAATAATAATTGCCTCAATAGCTACCAGATTATTGCTTCCTGTACCATGTCTTTGACATGCTCCTCAACTGAATTATTGCTTATTGAAAGAGCTTGTGATAATCTTATACTTAGGATAGTAATATAAATGCAATAGTTCAATTCAAATATTGTGTGTGTGTGTGTGTGTGTGTGTGTGTGTGTGTCTTCACGCCTATATCCCCGAAGTGGTAGGCGGAGGCCCAACAAGGGCACGCACGTCTAGCTGAAAACACTAAGTCCCAGAATGTAATAGATGGCAAACCTAACGCCAACCGGGCACATATCTAATCGTAAGCAGAATTTTTTAATAGAAAATTGGAGAAAACTACAATTTCTTTTAGTTGCCCGACCCAGAAATCGAACCCGGAACATCATGAAGTCTAGTCCAACACCTGGACCGCTAGACCACAGAGGCAACTTCAACTGACGTACAAAAAGCGCTTTTAAAGCTTATTTTAAGTGGATTCTTCAAATGTTGTGTTCTAAAAACGGCGACATAAAAATAAGGCCTATGTCGTATTGGAAAAAGACTAGAATCATGAAGTTCTTGTTGTTAGAGCGGTTAGCGTACACGTTTAATGTTACCAACAGCAACGAGGCTTGGATTCAATTCCCGGGGGGAGGCATTTAGGTATGTGATGAACATCTAGAGTATGTTTCTAGGTCTCGGTGTTTATTAAAATGATTCCATTATACATTTAAGTATTTCTATGTGT
>NJDD01005335.1:6459-19252 GCA_002245505.1 Calephelis nemesis
ATAAGAAATATAGGAAAATGCGTGCAAAATAAAAAAAACAGAATTAACGACTTGCAAACTACGCATACTGAATTAGAGAAACTTTTACGTGTCTAAAATATCTTGTCAAGTACTGCAACTGAGCCACTCTGATAAATACTATACAATTATGCCTTCCTTGCCAGGCAGCTCGTAAAAGGTGAGCATATGCTTACCGTCACTAACAACGTGACATCTGACTAGGTGGTAGAGTTTCGCGGCGACTCGCCCGGATTGGTACCACCACCTTACCTATTCCAGTTCGGAGGGTAAGGTAGCCGTTAAACTTATTTTTGCTCGAGGCCAAACATCCCGGCCTCAGGTTGACAACGCACCATTACCACCTTTGGTGTCTTTAGGTGGCGTGAATTTCTTACCATCAAAAAATCCGTCAGCTTATTTGCCTTCCTATGACATAAAAAAACTTTTAATTTTATTTAATTTAGAGAAGCCAGTTAACAAGTACAGATAATAGGCAGTCAGCACTTAAACTAGGGTGAAGGTTGGAATAAACCTGGACAACCTGGACAAAAGTGGACAGTTATACTGAGGCTGTACATGGTATAAGCTATTCCGAGTTTATTAATAAAGGATTTTGCTTATTCTTAGTATAACATTATATGACAAGTTTGCGCTAATGTCGAACACTACAAATGCATAATTCACTGCGTATGTATGTCTGTTCGTTCTATACGGGTGAAATTGTAGATAATAGTTTATACATTAATGATGTCCGTAGAAAAAAGGCGGAAGTTGCAATGGAAGGATCTTTCCTGGTTAGACAAATCTACGAAGATGAAATAACGTACAACTTGATCACAGCAGCCGTAGAAGTGCTCCGTAAGTTTTTTCCTTTTTACTCTCAAAGACTTACTTAACGAAGAAGCTCTAAATTTGACTGACTGTTCCCTCAAAACTTTTTCCTGGATAGAAAGAAGTTTTAATGATTAATTATTTTATTGAAGTGAAAACTTCTTTAGCGGCGTTGCGCACTTTTTTGTGGAAAAGGTAAAAAACTCGCGTCAGGACAAGTGACCCGATTCGTCAGACAAAATTTGTAAGACAGCGCAGGGCGCTTGCACGAATAAGACGGCACAAGGCGCTTGCGCCAATAAGACGGCGCAAGGCTCTTGCACGAATGTTCGTGTCGTTATGTTTGTGTTCTCTTTTATTTGGATCTTGACTAAATAATAGATTTTTGGTTAATATGACAGGAATGACTGTAATAAGATAAAGTTTTGTATTACTTGAGTTTAACATTTTTTGTAAACGGGTTTTGATAGGTGCTTACTCCAGATCTCATCCTATTAATGTCATAAATGCGAAAGTTTGTCTGTTTGTTTGTTACTCCTAAACCGATAAATGCTAAACCGATTTTATGAAATTTGTTACATACATAGAGGGTAACTTTGATTAACACCTAGGATAGTTTTTATCTCAAAATATCTGGTAATAAAAATATTATTTATTATTATTTCAAACCAAATATCGTACAGAATTCCTGGTGGTAAAATATGTCTGTGGTGTCTAGGCTCGACTTCTTAGCCTCCAAAAATAAAACACGAACTGCACTGACGTTATGGTGACAAAAGTAGGCAAGGCAGTGATCACAGACTAACATATTCCAGGTGAACCGTTGCATTATTCTTCTAAGTCTGATTGACTGCACCAGCAACTTATTCATAAATACAACAATCTAAAAATATCTTATATTTTGTAATAGCCGTTAGCCGCGGCTGATTATAGCCCATTAATAAGGACTTTCATAAAACTTTGAAGCCTTATTTCAGCTTTTTAGGCGTCGAATTTCCAGAAAACCTTAAATACGTGTCTAATATTTTTCAATAAAAGTAGTATATTCACGCCCCGAAGAGGTAAGCAGCTTACCTCAGCAGTTGAACTTATTTAATTGGAGATTATCTATTTTTTAATTGAACATGGACAAAGTTCACGTTACTATTCACTAAACAGTTATTTATTTGATCAATAGACTCTGTACACCAGCCATTTTAAATTTTAATAATGATGATTGTGATCAACATATTATTTACATGATTAGCGTGTGTTTGCTAATTAAAACGTATTGAAGAAGTCAGTTTGAATATATACTTTAAATGAAATTTCAGAAACCCCAGCTGATGCGATCTTGGAACTATTTGGAATGACATTCTTCGAGTTTTGTCAAGATTCTGGCTATGACAAGATTCTCCAAGTACTTGGTGCTACTCCGCGGGATTTCTTACAGGTAATATGTGTTTTTGAAGTGAAAACTTCTTTAGCGCACTTTCTTGGAATGTGTTAAAGTTTTTAAACTCGTGTCAGGACACGTGACCAGATCGAAAATTTATAAGATGGCGCAGGGAGCTTGCGCGAATGTTCGTGTTGTCATATTTGTGTACGATAGCGCAATAGATGAATATTGTATTCTACCACATAAATGATAGTACTTTTATACTGATAATTAAAGCCATTCGTGCAAAACTATTCCCTAACCATTCCAAAATATTAAAAATCCACAACGTTAATATTCAAGTTTTCACTTCTGCCGGCACTCCCGGAGTGTGACCCGTCGTTTTTTTATTTAGCATATAAACGTGTAGATAATAATACGGTTGCTGCATAAGGAAATAGATTTTACCCGGTTATTGTTTCTCTGATGGAGATTGGCAGTATAGAAAGTTCGACATCGACTGTTTACCTACATTAAGATGTTATCGGTGGGTTACCATTAAACGTGATTCTCTATATTTTATTAAATATACCTAATCATTTTGCAACATAATAGACACCGAAATGCAGTCGAGTGGCATATTAATCTAAATAATATTATAAGTTACATTAAAATATTATATTACATTTCCCCGTGTTAGTCTGGGACCTCTGTGTAGTAAAGCCATTTTCAACATGACGACTGAAGTCTGATACTTGTCCGGGTAGGAACCCACCGCCTCTCCTATTCCTGCTGCCAAAATAACAGTGTCATATTATGTTTCTCATGTTCCAGTCCGGAGGATAGGGTAGCACGTAGACTTGTACGTTAGGCCTAACATCCAGGTAACATGTCGAAGACGCGCCTGCAGCATCTATGCTGTCTACGTAGCACGATCGTCTCTTACCATCAAGAGAGCAGTACGCTTCTTCCTTGTTTTTCCCCGTAAAAACAAGAATGTTATTTTTATTTAGCTACCTTATCGTTTCTTAACATTCATATTTCACTACTAAGCTACTTTTGTCTCTTACATTTTGACATTGAACATTTCAGAACCTTGATGGCTTACACGACCACCTTGGGACGTTATACCCAGGGATGAGAGCTCCGTCCTTCCGATGTACTGAGAGGCCAGAAGATGGGGCTTTGGTTCTCCATTACTACTCAGATAGACCGGGCCTGGAGCATATCGTCATTGGAATCGTTAAGGTAACTTATAAATTATCTATTTTTATTCATGTGATATGGGAAAAATGGTATAGATTTAAAATATCTCAGAATCACACTGTCTTAATTTACCATTTCACGATTAGCTTTATACGATTTTGTCCGCAAAGGTGCTATGGTATATGGTATATCGAATTTAGTAATGTAAACAGCACTTGCAAATAATTGGGATTGGGTACGAGTGTATAGTTATACATCCCCCGACACAACCTATATGTAATGTAGATAAGAAGCATCTCGATCGCTTCAGCTTTAAAGAAAAGCGGCAGCTCAATCGGACTGTCCCGTCCGTCCGTTCTAATGTTACAATGCTACAGACACACACTTTTAGGCAACTCTGAACGCCCGCACACACAACAGACACATAAAACTAATAACCGCTCTCTTTTTCCGTAGTAAGTTAAAAATTTAAACTTAGTAGGCGCTATATCTTAAGCGCTATACTAACTAGCTCCTCCGATAAACGTTGTCTTGTCTTAATTATGAATGTGCAAATATAGGGTTATACAATTTTAGTATTTTTGTTAGTTTTCTAATGTTCCGCTCATTTTTTTAAATAAGCCATCTTGACAAAAATTAGCAAACAAAAATTTGCGAAATCGTTCCATTCATTCGCGCTTGAGACGATGACCAAGGAAAAGGGATTATTTTTTGTAAATATGAATTTGAGTAATATAAAAAGTTGCAAATATTTAAATTTAATATCATATGTATTTCAGACTGTGACCAGCAAGCTCCACAACACTGAAGTAAAGGTAGAGGTGTTGAAAACCAAAGAAGAATGTGATCATGTCCAGTTTCTGATCACGGAAACCTCCAACACTGGTCGAGTGTCCGTGCCAGAGATCGCTGAGATCGAAACCTTGTCACTTGGTAATTTTAGTTTTAATTGAATATTATGGTTGAGTTTTTCCTGATCTTGCCATTTTTCGGGATAATACCGAAAATTAACATTGTATATTATATACATTTGAACACCAACACATTTAAACAAATTATTCCCCGTGTAGGTCCGAGCTCCTTTGCAGAATAGACCATCTGCATTCCTGCTACGCAGCTCGTAAAAGGCGAGCGTAAGCTTACCGTCACTAGCACCGTGACATTTTGCTAGTTGGTAGAGTCTCGCAGCGACTCGTCTGGATTAGTACCACCGCCTTATCTATTCCTGCCACCATAACATCAGCGCTTGCCGTTGACGTGTCCCGGTTCGAAGGGTAAGGGAGCCGGTAAACTTACTTTTGATCTAGGCCTAATGTTGGCAACGCACCATTTCCACCTTTGGTATCTCTAGGCGGCGGGAATTTCTTACTATCAGAAAATCCGTCTGCTTGTTTGCCTTCCAATATCATAAAAAAAGATTTTCACATTATTAATATTGTCATGATTTCCAGAACCAAAAGTGAGTCCGGCGACATTCTGCCGAGTGTTTCCGTTCCACTTGATGTTCGACCGAGAACTGAACATTGTTCAAGCCGGTCGCACTGTCTCTCGACTTTTACCAAGGGTGACAAAACCTGGTTGCAAGATAACGGACGTACTGGAAGCGGTAATTTTATAGATATTTTCTTGAATATTTAGTAGAGAAATCAACAAAGTATCTAATACTATTAAAATTAGGCGCTTGGGCTTTACAATTTATACTTTATTTTTAAATTGGCTGACCTAATCTAAATTTAAGCTAAATAATTAATTATGTGTAATACAACTCTATAGAGATATCTTTAAAATACATTCGCATTTCCGAAGCTTGACGAATATAGCCGAAGCGTATAATTTAAATAGTACTACTGTCCTTTATTTCAAAAGAAATTTTAGATTGAATCAGGTTTTAGTATATTTTAAGAGAAGTTGAAAACTCTGGCGAGAGAGTATGTATACAACAGCTGAGCCCTTGCTTACTTATGAGCTTACTGCTTGTCAAGTTTACTACACTGGCGACCTTCTTTGTATCCTCACGCTGCCAGGACTTATCAAGGTGGGTCAGCAGCAGAGTGTGACTCAATTTTTTTATAATATGAAAACTTCGAACAGCGCCTCAAACTAATTTTTAAACCAAAAGTGTCATAGATTTCGACACGTAACTTACCAAACGTAATCTATACCAGCTCATGTTAAAGGCTCAGAGCCTCTAGAGAGCGTCTAGAAATCTACAACATTTTTGCTCTAAAATGTGTTTCTCTAAGTTACCAATAGAGGCGCTGTTCAAAGGTTTCATGTAAATAATTTACAGAGACGGTAGCGATTGTAGTAAACTTGACAATCCGTCAAGTGTGAACTCATGGTAAGGGCTCTGACAATTTTATTTTAACACTATTTAACGATCGGCAGTAACGATTAAACTTAAAGGTTCAACAGCTTTTTCTTCCGCTAAACGGAAAATACTTATTTTATTATAGTTTTTGATAACATGAGTTGCATGACATTCAAATAATTTTAGTTTACTAATATTTTATAAAGGTACGTCCACATTTGGAGATGACATTCGCGAATGTTCTTGCACACATAAATACTGTATACGTGTTAAAGACGAAGCCAGAGGAAATGACTGTAACAGACCCACATGAAGATATTGCTTCTCTGCGTCTTAAGGTTAGTAATTATATACTTGTATCCTGCTTTTGGTATCGCCACAGGCGCTCATATTTTACTGTCAGGAACAAGTAAGTTACTGACATAGAATAGGGTACCTAGTAGTATTACAGAAAAGCTGCTATCTAACAAAATACAAGATCATTACATGGTATAAAACAAAGTCGCGTTTTTTGACCCTATGTCCCTTTGTATGCTTAAATCTTTCAAACCACGCAACGTACTTCGATGCGGTTTTTGTGATAGATAAAGTTTTGACGAGGAAAATTCATATACTATAACATGCGTTTTATACCCGTGCGAAGCTGGGACGGGCCGCTACTAGTATATAAAAAGATACCTGGTTTCCTTATCAACATAATCTTGTCCGTATACACTTTCACGCTAATTCATAAATGCAAAAATGTATGTCTTCAATTAAGTTGATTGTTTGATTTTCCACGACGTAACAGATCAATGTAACGATACATTTTGTAAGTGATGGAGACAGACCGGGATTTTTTTTTGCTTTTATCGCAGTTCTCGCGGGAGAGCTAAAAGACACGGGCGCAGCCGCAGGAAGCATTTAATTTAATCGTATAACAAAGTATGTGTGGTGTTACTAATGTCTTTTCATTTTAGGGTCAAATGTTGTACATACCAGAGACTGATGTTGTGGTATTCCAATGTTACCCCAGCGTTACTAACCTGGATGACCTAACACGGTAACTATTTTGCTTAAAATATGTCCCAAAAACATTTTAGTTATTTCGTTATATTCTCCTCTCCTTTGTCCATGCTCTAGCTCTGTACAATTTTTATCACCGCTTCTGGCGGTCCTCATTTATTTTAATATAGAATCAGTCGATAAACGACTAGTTACCTATACACACCTGGTCGTTTATCAACTGAAATTAAGAAGATTTTGATGTTAAGAAACGACAGCTAATAGATATTTGCAGTTTGCTAGGTGGTAGAGTTTGGCAGCAAAACAGCCAGATTGGTACCATCGCCTTACCTTTTCCAGCCGCCATAACGTCATGACGTGTTCCGGTTCGGAGGGTAAGGAAGCCGGTAAACTTACTTTTGCTCGAGGCCCAACATCCCGGCCTCTGGTTGGCAACGCACCATTACCACCCTTGGTGTCTCTAGGCGGCGGGAATTTCTTACCATCAGGAAATCCGTCTGCTTGTTTGCCTTCCAATGTCATAAAAAAATTACTACTTTGCAACAAAAGATATACCATTTTCCAAAGTGTTAACTTATCCTCGTCTTGGCTATGTTTACAGACGAGGTCTATGCATATCCGACATACCTTTGCACGATGCGACTCGAGATCTGGTACTGATGTCTGAACAATTTGAAGCAGACTATAAATTGACGCAAAGCTTAGAAGTTCTCACAGACAAACTGCAGCAGACCTTTCGGGAGCTGGAGGCGGAGAAACAAAAAACTGACAGGTAAATATATTTCCAAAGATTGTCCTATTTAAACATTCACATGAACGCAAATAGGTTGAATAAGTATCGATAACTTTGAAGAAAATCTGTGGTCTACTTGTCCATTTGTTGGACTTGACTTAATGAGGTATCGAGATCGAATTCCGGGTCAGGTAACGAAAAGAAAATGTGGTTTTTCCAATTTTCTAATAAAAAATGTTACTCGGGATTGGATATGTGCCCGGTTGTCGATAGGCTTGCCACCTATGACATTGGGGAACTTAGTGTCTTCGGCTAGTCGTGTTGCCCTGGTTGTGCCTCTGCCTACCTATTCAGGGATGTTAGCGTGAAGATATTTTTTTTTGAAGAAAATCAACTGAATGCATATTTGTTAGCTATAGGTCACTAGCACCGAAACTGTTACCAAGCAAGAGCTTTACGATGACGTTCCCATACACTAACGTCCTGTTAACCTGTTGCTGGTAACATAGTCTACGCATTATAATATAATGTATGTTATTGCCAATGTCTGCTATTCTCATAACTTGCAATACCAATTATGCTATTCTCACACATTAGCATGTTGAAGGAAATGAGCCGATATTTTATTATTTTTTATACAAGAGGAGGCAAACGATCAAGTAAGTCACCTGATGGAAAGTGATCACGCCCACGGACATCCGCAACACCAGGAGTATCACAGATGCGTTGCCGACCTTTAAAGAATGAGTACGCTCTCTTCTTGAGGGTCCCAAGTCATATTTTTTTGGAAATACCGCTCTCGGTAACTGATTCCACAAAGGTGTTATACGGGGTAAAAAATGTCTTCGGAATCGCACATTTGTAGATCGCCACGTATCAAGATGATAAGTGCAGTTCCAGCTTTTAGCATAAGTGGTTACAATTTAGAGGGTAGAGTAGAAGATAATTTTTTTTCACAAGAAAATATGGATTAGTTAAACAAAGCGCTGTCGATATCTTTTGATAGGCGACATATATTTCTTACTTACTTTCCTTTTTACGTGATAGGTCAGCGAACAAGTACACGTGTCTCCTGATAGTAAGAAACAACCGTTCCTTATAAACACTATAAGTATTACAAGTCCTGCGGTCGTGACGTTAAGCCCATTTTCAAGTCTACCCTACCCTCCAGGCCGGAAGTATGAGATGACTATCATGTCTTTATGGGTATGAATACTTTCTTCCTGGTTAAACGGTGTCCGCGAAATGGACGCGAACCGGACAGTGGACGCAAAAAGGCGAACTAACCCTACAAGACATTATGTACAGATGAGTCTTTAAAATGACATTGATTTTACTCCAATTTTTCTAAAAGTCAATCATTTGAAAACAGACGCTTGCAAACTAGTAAAGTGTTGCTCCTTCTAATATATTTATTTTTGAGCACTAATTCTGCACGAAGAATGACATAATATCTTGCCGCATTCCCTACCAGTCAGCATTCACGAAGAGTCGAAATGTTGGCCAAAATAATTTAATTTCTAAAATAAGATAGTCAGAAATTAAATAATTAAGCGCAGTAAAACTGCAAAAACCGACTCCAACAATTTCATTGGGTCCCACGTCGCAATTTGAAATTTCTTTTTTCCTAAAGATGGCGAATATTTCCGAAATGGTCCCACATAAACGTTATTGATGTTTTACGAGCAGTTTCTGAGTTACACTAAATAATGAAAATGATTTATTTTTTTATATATTCGCTTATTTTGACGGAATCATAAAAAACATATAAGTAGTCGAATTGAAAACCTCCTCCTTTTTGGAGTCGGTTAAAAAATACACGCAGCAGAACGTGATGAAAATTTTAAACAACATGCTATTACGATGAAGTAAGCAGTTTTTGAAATGTAGTACATTTTTAACAACCGAAAATATAACATTGTTATTCTTATAAACATTAGCAAAATACCTGATAGTTTCGAATTACTGTTTCTAAAAAAATTTCGAAAAAGGCTTTTCGACTGGCTGTTAGACAAAAGTTATTATAGTGTAAATGACTTACTAGCAGAAAGGATTAATTGGCGTGAACTTAACGCCAAGGTAGAGAATTACTTAATGTTAGAAAATTTATCTGCATTGTTTTTATCTATAAAATATATAAATAACTAGTCAAACAGTTGGAAACTGAGCAAGTTTTTTGCGAAAATTTCTATGTAATTTGAAAGTTTTTCACTTAAATATTTACAATAGCAATTGTTCTCTACACAAATGTTGTTATTATCATTCTCAGGCTCTTATATTCAGTACTGCCGATCAGCGTAGCCACTGAGTTGCGTCACCGCAGACCAGTACCAGCCCGCCGATATGACCCCGTGACCCTCCTCTTCAGTGGCATCGTCGGATTTGCCAACTATTGCGCTAGGAATATCGATCACAAAGGCGCTATGAAGATCGTCAAAATGCTGAACGATTTATATACTGCCTTTGATGTTTTGACCGATCCGAAAAGGAATCCAGATGTTTATAAGGTGATTCTTACATGAGAGAAATTCTTGCACTTTGATATATTTATATACATTGCTACATAGTATAAAAAAATCGCTTCCTCTGTCCCTATGTCCCTTGTATGCTTAAATCTTTAAAACTACGCAACCGATTTTGATGCGGTTTTTTTAATAGGTAAAGTGATTGAAGAGAAAGGTTTATCTGTATATTTTATACCCGTGCGAAGCCGGAGCGGATCGCTATTTGTTTATAAAACAACTTACTGGGCTGAGCAACGTTTGGAAAGCTTTATGAGATGTTTTGTCCTAATTACTTAAATGATCTGGGGATGTTAGAGGACCAATACTAGCTAATGGAATGTGCTAGTAATAAAGATTAAACAGTTATACAACTGTAGTACTCGGATAGATTAGATTGGAGACTCTTGCTATATTCAGCTCACCTATTGGTTCAGCATCAGCTATCATCCTGTTTCAATTCGATGGTCAGGGTAACCAGTAAACTTTCAATTTTTTTTATTTTGACCTGATCGTTTGATGGATACGGCCATGAAGCATCACATTTATTAGATGTTTTTGCCAAAATCAGCAGAATAACTAAGATACAACCGCAAAATCAATACAAATCTAGTTAAAGTAAATACGTGACACAGCTCTTAGACACTTTACTCAATTTTATAATCAGGTGGAAACTGTCGGCGACAAATACATGGCAGTTTCTGGTCTACCAGAATATAAGGTAGCACACGCGAAACATATCTCTCTACTCGCACTGGAGATGATGGATCTTTCGAAGACTGTTACAGTTGATGACGAGCCCGTGGTAAGTATTTTTTATGTAACATTTACTTCTCCTCGCCTCTGTGGTTTAGCGGTTCAGTCGTTGGACTTGACTGCATGAGGTCCCGGGTTCGAATCCCGGGTCGGGCATCAAAAAGAAAAATTGGGTTTTTCCAATTTTCTAATAAAAAAAACGTTGCTCGGGATTGGATATGTGATATGGCGATAGGCTTGTCACCTATTGTGGGACTTAGTGCCTTCGGCTAGTCGTGAGTGCCCTCGTTGTACCTCTGCCTACCTCTTAGGGAATATGGGCGTGAAGATACTTTTTTATTTACTTCTATTTGTGCAATAATAACTAGTTGGTCGATTGATTGATTGAATTATTGACATATTTATTTGCTTGTTTGATTTATTATATGATCAATTGATTGTTTGATTGATTTAGCTTATGTGTTAATGTATATATCTTTGGCACGCTCTAAAATCCAAACGCTGTACGAATCTTATGAATATTAATTTCTAGTGTTAGAGTGACATGTTTAATCTTCAATTAATAAAAGCTCCTAAAATTTTGATCCTCTCGTCGGGTAATGAAAGGAATTGAGGCTTTTCAATTCTCGGGTCTACCAATTCATTATTTATTTTTAAGTTTCTTTTTTAATTCTTCAACAAAAAACGTTGCCCAGTTGGTGATATGTTGGCCACCTGTCACATAATAGGACTAAGTAGAACCTTTGACTAATCTTGGGTGCCTTGGTTGTACCTCTGCCCAACTCTTCGGGTATACGGGCGTGAATATCCATAAATATTTTTAGGAAATGTTATATAAAATTCTAGAATTTTAACAGCGACAAACACAGGGCTTGGCCTACAAGCACCATAGATGTTGTAGTTGTGTGGTACTTGTGGACGGTTCTTAAGACAATAGTTGTGGAAGTCTACCGGTTACCCTGCCACCCGAACCGAACATGACAAGAATTCGTAAGGCAGTCGATCTGGACCCAGACAAGTTGCAGCACGGAGCTCTAGCAACAGTAGTCTTGCTGGTAATGACCGATTTGACTTTCGCTTACTTCTTTTTAGCTGCCTGGACGGAAGTCAGATGGTCTACCAGTCTTCTACAAAGAAGTCAAACTGATACGGGAACAAAGCATTTTCTATAGAAGCGACTTACTTAAACATTGTTTTAAAAAATCCTGTTATTTTTCTAATCATTATTATAAAAATAATACCAGCTTTAAGTTTGAAAATTGATAACAAACTTACATAAGCTATTTTCGATACGAAATTTTTTTGTCCGTTTTTTGTAGATGACCAAATACAATTTCGCTTCGCACATCTTTATTTGCACTAAACCAGTTTTAAGCAAATCTGGTATTACCGGACACCGTTCGTGACAAACATGAAGTCATCGTAGCGATACCTTGTTTAGCTCTCTTCGTACCTACTTTAATAATATTTTATTTTTAACCAGCTGTGTACTCCCCCGCCTATTTTCTTCGTTTGCTTGGTAAAGGTCGGCTAAGTAGAATAGATTATGTTATGCCTCTTTGCCAGGCAGTTTGTAAGAAGCGGTCGTAGGTCACCAACAATACCCCAGACAGTAGAGTGCTGTATAGCAACGTGCCTGGGTAACAACGCCTATTTCTGTCACCACAATAACTCTGACATATTCTGTGTCGAAGGAAGGTAACCGGTATACTTGCACAATTGGCATAATACCCTGGCCAGGATAGCGAAGGATCAGCAACAAGTATGGTGTCTATAGGCCAAGGATGTCTTTTACCATCAGAAGACATGTGCACGGTACTTATTCAATAACTTCTCTTGTTTTTTTTAAATTTTATTTAGTTACCAGCTACCTGCCAGTGAATCAGCATCGGTTTGGCATTTTCACAGATAAGTCGAAACAAACTGACTGGCAGGCAGACTGACTGACAGAGAGACAGACAAAATGAAAAAAATATTATTTTGGTTTATATTACCATCTTATATATAAAAATCTTGTGTCACGATGTATGTTGCCATTAAACTCCAAAACTACTGAACTGATTTCGATAAAATTTCCCAACTAAGTATCTGTA
>NJDD01005335.1:19571-31182 GCA_002245505.1 Calephelis nemesis
TTTTTAACCTATCATAATCATTTAAGCGCCGTGAAACTGCAAAAAACCGACTCTAATTATCTTACCTCGTCGTGGTTTGATAATTCTTTTTTCGAAAGACAGCTGATGATTCCGAAATTGATCACCGTAAATTTTGTCATCACCCTACTAGCAGTTTTAAAATTTACTTAATACCGCATAAAATTTGTCTATCTTGACGACATCATTATTAAACAGTTACTAATTAAATCACTTGGCGGATCATGACAAAACTAATAATATAAGACCACCTCGGAATTACCTCTCTTTTGTTGGTTCTAAAAAGAACCAACAAATTCAATTTGTTATTAGCAATGCGTTACATATATACAAAAAGCATACAGTTGAATTGGACCTCTTCTTTTTTGGAGTTGTTTAAAAAAATATGTTTTTTAATATAAAACTATCTTCACGTATCCCGAAAGTAAGGGCAGAGGCGCAACTAAGTCGACGGCTGAAGAAACTAATGCCCGATTTCACCAATGCCCCTATATTTTAGAGGACATTTTAACGTATTTTAGGGGACTGTTTTATATTAATATAGTCTCATAAGTAACGTTAAAAGGTCCCCTAAATTATAGGGGCTCTTGGTGAAATCGGGCATAAGTCCTACAATGTCAAAGGTGCAAGCCTATGCAATCGGGACATATCCAATCCCGGGCAACATTATCTTTGTTAAGAAATTGAAATCACAATTTCAATTTTTTGTTGCCCGAACCGTGAATCGCACCCTGGACTTCTAGAAGTCAAGTCCGACGCCGGAACGCTAGACCAGAGAGGCGGATGGTGAGATAATACGAATATATAAAAATTAAATGTATGTTTAAGCGTTAGCATAAATAAATCTTTAAGTACGAGTACTCGTAGGATGTGTTTGTGAAGTGGGTCACTACTACACAACAAAAACATCCTCCTCATAAAGTTAAAAAAATCTAGGCCCATCGTACAAATATTTGTCCGTGTCGGTTATCCTACCCGAGCCCGTTTGGTTTGGTAAAACATTCTGTACTTTCTAGGGTATCACCATCGGTATACATTCTGGGGAAGTTGTCACTGGTGTGATAGGTCACCGGATGCCAAGGTACTGTCTTTTCGGTAACACCGTGAACCTGACCAGCCGCTGCGAGACCACCGGAGTCCCGGGAACTATCAACGTCAGTGAAGATACTTACAGGTAATTAATTATATATCTTGATTTCGCTACAGAAAACTTAAACAAGTAGTTTTTAAGAGCTTGGAAAAGCTCCAAATCTGTGTACGTCCGGCTAAGCAGTTTTTAAAAATAATAAAAGGATTTTGACAATGTATCTCCAAACATTTGAAGATCCCTGTTAGTTTCGCGCTTTAGGCTAAATCTAAATGTCTAAATGAGTGTGAATATCCATTTACTAATGTTTTAATAAGCAATCCGGATATAGCTACTTTGATAAATTAATCATATGCGGATCTCAATAAAAAACAGTAAATTATCTTATTTAAAAAGCTGTCATAATGTTATGTTAAATATTGTTGTTGATTTATGATATTGAAATTTCATTTAACTAACTTTCATAGTCTAAATATTTCGGCCGACACGAAACTGGTTTTCTCACTAATTTTCCCATTAAAAGTTAATAACATTTTTGATAGTAAGATAATAAATTATTAAATACAATTACTATATCTCCGCCTCTAAATTCTATTCATATTTTTTGCTAGAAAAATAGTTTTTTTATGATATTGAAAGGCAAACAAGAAGACGTATTTCCTGATGGAAAGAAATTCACGCCATCTAGAGACACCAAAGGTGGTAACGGTGCGTTGCCAACAAGAGGCCGGGATGTTAGGTTAGGTTAACCTCGAGCAAAGTAAGTTTACCGGCTACCTTACCCTCAAAACCGGAACACGTCAGGACGTTATGGCGGCAGGAATAGGTAAGGCGGTGGTACCAATCCGGGTGAATCGCTGCGAAACTCTGCCACCCAGTTAATCGTTACTCGTTTTAGTCGAACTTTTATGTTGCAAAAAAAAACAGAAGTTAAAAAAATATTTAATCTTCCATTAGATCTAAGTACTTTTTCAAGGCTATTGGTATTGGTAGTTTATGTATACCAAAGGGAAGTTCAAAATTCTTCCACAACGAATCCCGTATTACACACCTGCATAAATGCTTTAATTCTACGGGTCGCAAACCACATCTTGAGCTCGGAATCAAGCGGTCTTCCAGGATCTCACTATATTTCTCTATAGCTACCTTTCTCTGATAGTTGTAATCGTTGGGTAATTCCAAATGTTTGAACATGTCTCTGTCAATTGTCACATTAATACTAGAGACTGCTCTCAAAATCAGTTTCAAGCAAGTAACTAGTTCATATGGATATTTTCTGTTATACTCTTTTAATCTATCTAAAATTGATTCAATTGGATTTGATGATACATGATCAGGAAGAATTCTTGCACCAAATCTTAAGAGTATCATGAGAATTTCTGAAGAGCCCATTTGTATTACTACTCTCACTGGGGATGCTCTGCCACAGCTTTCTAGCGGGACGTCAATGAAACGATAACTTTTATTTCCTTCTTGGTACTCTAAACTGGTGTTTGTAGCATGGTCCAAGAAATATACTAGCGCGTGAACGTTTTCTTCTTTGTCGGTGAAGTCTGATTTCCATCCAGCTAAAAAATATGGTGTTCCAAAAATAGCTCCTGCAATAAATAAATATTTTAAAAATATTCTGATTCTCTAAAATTGTCCTTCTACTGAAGAATCATTTCACACAAGAAAGAGGGCACAAATATATTATTTGTAACATTATTTAAATTAAACGAAAACCGTTGTAGTAAAAAATAGTTGTAGCAGGCCGTTTGTACTGCAGTTATTATACTCTAATTTGTTCTAGATCAATTTTTGATTAAACATGACTCTGGTGTTATGGGGTTCTCATCTGCGTTTCTTATTATTATTTTTTCTTTCATTTGTTTCATTTTTTTAACATGTATGGGATGAAGTCATATAACAGTATTATTGTATTAAAATAAATAAATAATATTTAAATAAAGTCAAACGAAATCAACGGTAAATTATATGTTGGATATAAGTATGTTGGAGTTAAGCAGAGTCGCAGTAATGCATCTAGTCCAGCTCTAATGTGTTGTGATTTTTGTCACATACCAATTGGACATAATATAATAAATTATTACATTTTTTCATTAATTTAATTAAATTATGACATTACATTTATTGTTATTTAAAGTTATAATTATATTGAATCGTTAATATAATAAATTCTTCAGAAGTAGGTAAGAAACCTTACCTTACTACCTTAGATTTTCGATGTTAAGATAGCACACAAACTCATAAATATGAAAAATCCGAAACTTTTCACAAATGTTATGAACAATAAATGTTTCCTTTTTTAAATTTATGAAAACTTGTCACAAGCATGGTGCAAATGTTAAAATTACAATATCTTCAATGTGGGAAAAAAATAGTTCTTTTATATTTCAATTGTAAATAGATTTGAAAGGAAACTTATAAATATTTTATACTGATAAATCCCACTTTATGATGTTTGATCTAATTATTTTCTAGCTTTCTTTAGTTTCTGTTCCTGAATTACCCTGCATAGAACCAATTACCAGATTTATTCTCACCCAGGAAAATTCTTTCAAATGTCCCTTCACAAGCATATAGCTCATCCAACAAAGCTGCCACAACTCCATTGTCTTGCAAACTCCAATCAAACGCTAACTTCACCGCGATGTAGAGCAAATTATGATACTTTCCCATGAGGCATACGTCACCATTGTCCGATTTACATTTGTTGTGATATCGAAGGGCCAAATTAACAAAAGATTTACATGTGACATTATCAGATTTGTTTTGTCCTGAAAACAAATATGTGCTTTACTTAAATTGTATTTCTAAGGCCCGGTGAAGTTGTAAAAACCGCGAGGTTGGCAATATATTAGTCATTCCAAAAAAACATTTCCAGTCATTCCAAAAACAGTGTTCCGCTCTGACATTATGTCAATATGACACATGTATCATCCCTTTAGGACCATGAGGTTGATTTCTCCTTAAGTTGAATTTCGTATATGTTGAATTTGCGGAATGTCGAATCTCATAAAGATGAATTCCCAACATGATGAATGATCAGTTCCCAAAAAGTTGATTTCACGTAAAGTTGAATTTCATAAAGTTGGATTCCTAACATATTGTTAAATTTCTCGGGTTCGAATCCCGGGTCGGCCAACAAAAAGAAAATTGGATTTTTCCAATTTTCTAATTAAAAAAAATGTGGATTGGAAACGTGCCCGGTTGGCGATAGGCTTGCAACCTATCACATTATAGGACTTATTATCTTCGGCTAGTCGTGGGTGCCCTGGTTGTGCCTCTGCCTACCTTTTCGGGGATATGGGCGTGAAGATACTTTTTTATTGTTAAATTTGCAGAATTTTGTAGCTTTCACGGGATTTGGATAGATTAAAATCATATAATTGACATAAAGTAGTTTTATTGACTTTCGAACCAACAAATTGTTACAGTAAAATAAATTTTATTAAAAAAAAAGTTTTAATCTGATTTTTATGAAAAAAATTATTAGGGATATTATTTTTCTCTGGAGTTGATTCAATAAATGATGCATATTTTTTATGTTTTGAAACACATTATTATTGAAAATATTAGCGTTCTGCACTTCTCCTACACGTAAACTTAAGTGTGCCAAATTTAATGCTCCTGCGTCCGCGCAATTTTCGTAAAAAGGGGTCCCAAAGATTTGGCAACACGTATTAATATATAGATAATACACTTGTACTGTTCACGTATCGTATCACTTATAATTTATTATTTTATAAATAGCCTACCGTATTCGCTTATACAGCATCATCAGGGCTAGAACTTAAACTACTACTTCTACAACTAGTTTAAGTTATTATAGGTATATAGGTATTTTCTTTCTGTACATTTTGTGAAATTAAAAAAAATCATCATTTTGGGAATGTAGGAACATTTCGAGATTTCAACTGTATGAGAATTCAACATCATGGTCCGAAAGGGTATCATCGTGTAACTTGTGAATTGTATAATATAATCGCCTCTGTGGTCTAGCGGTCCAGATATTGGACATGTCTTTTTGAGGTTCCGGGTTCGATTTCCGGGTCGGGCAACAAAACTAAAATGTGGTTTTTCCAATTTTCTAAAAAAATTGTTTGTAATTGTACATATACCCAGTTACGATAGGCTTGCCACTTATCACATTGTGGGAATTAGTATCTTCGGCTACTCGTGGGTGCCTTGGTATTTGGTATGAAGATACTTTACCACTTGTAACTTAGTTGTTTATGTGAACAAGATCGCCGATTGACCATAACTAAAAATAACTGTACATTTTTTTTTAAATTGTATTTATTTGTAAAAAAAATCGATACTCTCTGCCTACCTCGTAAGGGACTTGGCGTGAAGATATGTATGTATGTATGAATGTATGTATGTATGTACTGTACAAATTCTGGCCTTGCTCTTAATTGCATCGAAAATCGTGTAATCTGAATAAATAACTGGTTAAGGCCCGTCTTTGTACCAAACGAGATAGATCATCAGATACTTACCTATTTTGTGATATGTTACAAGGAAAAAAAAATATTTAAGTATAAAGGAATAATTATTATTCTTACGCGTATTACAGTAATGTAGTCATTATTTATATTACTCGATGTTATTATTTATATGAATTGTTTAATTATATTGTGATTATCAGCAACTTTTTCGGTCTCTGTTTTTAAGAATCTTTGTAATAATTTTAACTAATTATACCCACGAAAAGTTAGTAAAAGTAATGGTTACCAACTTCTAGCTTGGCTTCTAACTTAACTTCTTTAGCGAACTAAACTTTAATCGAAATAATTGGAAAATAATCCGAGATATGTTTGGTTTGTAGTTTTTTTTAGTTGAACTCACTGGATCTTATGATTTATTATTATAGGTCGGTGATATTTGCTTTACAATTCTTCAATCAATATTTTTAATTAATATGAATAATTTTATAAGTAACTATGTCATGCTTCTTAAATTTTTTTATTTTAAGTCAATAATGTTTGTTTCTAAAGATTTCTTTTCCTAAGTAATAAAAAAGTATAATTCTTAGGAAATTGTGAATCTCCCTTCCTGTCTTCTATTTGCCAAACATAAACTTAAATAAATATATAAATATCAATCATTCATGAGGAGTATATATGTTTTTCTTCAAATGTATTTGATATGGGTAACCGCTTTTCATCAGCTGATTTGTTAAATCGCTGGTCAGTTCTGAATAAAAAGAAATTGAAAAAGATTTTAACTACTAAAAACCATTTAAACAATAACTGTTAAATCTTTAAATGTTGTAACATCTAAAAACACACACACTTTCTGTTAAATTCCATACCTTTAGCACATCCAGCTATGACTGTATTAAAATATTCCACAAGTTCTCGTCTTTTAAGACGTCCATTTAAACCGTCACGATCAATATTGATAAAAACTTCTTCAAAATAAAATTCCATAAACGAGTCCATATTGTATTTCCAATTCGACTACCTATTTTTTTATATTATTGGAAATTAAAATTTTATTTTTGTAAAACTACTGATGTTGTCAGGACTGACATTTTGATGGATGTTTTTTAAATACAACTCGTGTGGCTAATACGATGTCTAGTCCACTAATAGGCAAAAATCACTTCCCGTTGTACTTTCCTGGCATGGGAAAACTTTCAAGTGTATTTAATCTTCTTACCTGTAGCAGCGATGTCGGGAAGCCTTATAGGTTTTTTTTCTATAAATATCAATTACTACTAGTGTGAGTTTCCTTGGTGTTATATTTACGTTTTGTAGACTACGATATATACAGGCTGATTCCAAAATAACTCAGTTATTTTGTAGAAGTTTGCGCAGAGATCGCAAAACTCTAGGAATTTCAAAATTTTATTTTTTATTCATGTATTAATGATTTTTGTATGCGGTACTAATACTTACTACCAAATGTATTTCCTGGCACTACATAAATATACATAATTTTAACAGTAGAATAGTAATTTACTGACTAGGCAAAATGACTTAGGCAAGAGAAAAGTAACGGCCTCGAGGTTGCAAAACACAAATCGCCCGGATTGGTACTTTCACCCTACATAATATTCATATTAACATAGTATCAGTTCTTCCATTGTTTACGTCTAATGAAAAAAGGAGATGGGGCAGATAGGTGGCTCCCACAAGTATTCCCACAAGTGGCTCACACAACCAAACCAAAAATATATGTTTTGTATATTTCTTAAAATCAGGCAATTACTTGGGTTGTTTATCTTTGGGAAAAAAAATCAATTTGTATTGTGTATATAGGCTTTGCCTGGTTAGAAAACTACTATTACCTTAACAAATAACACAAAAAACTAAATAGTAAAGATGGTTTTTTAAAAGAGGTGCGGACTACTTAATTAGGGCAGCAGAACAATTTTTTAAACATTTATTTTTAATTTTTGTCTGTGTCCCTAGCGCAATTCACGCAGAACCTATTAAACCGATCGCAACAAGTTTTGGCAAGTAGTTCATGTTACGAGCAAGGGTAAAAAGGCTACATTCCGTCTACTAAAGGGGTTCCCGTAGAAGAGAAGCAATGTAATAATATTGGCATAAAAATAACGTATAGTTCGATTTTACTCATTCTCTTTTAGTTTTGTAGTATGAACTTTATAGATTGTTCCTTAATTTTTAGCAACACAACTTTAAAAATTAGCTTATATAAGTTTAATGTTGAAATCATATAAGAATCTTTTGATTCCTCGCAAAGTCTCAGTTCGGGCGAACTACTACTAATATAATGCGTTTGATTTTATTAATCTGCAGAATTGCAAAAGTGAAATCAAAGACTACTGTAGTAGTAAATCAAATTATCTGAAAGCTTTCATATTATGATTGCTTTTACGGAACCCTTCATGGGCGAATCAGTCTCGCACTTGGCCGCTTTTTACTTGAATAAATTAATGTGTGTTGCCAAATTACAGTAATTGAGCAGCAGCAGGTTGGTCGGGATCGACGAGCAGAATAGACCATCTGCCGGCCTACTATTCAACCCTTAGGATAAAATTAATAATGTAGTATAAATGTTTTAACCAACAAGACCACCACCAGGTATAGTGCTGAGCAGCAACTTACCCGGGTTTGGATCTACCGGCATAATGACAGTGTAAACACGCTATAATGAAGGGTAGGATAACCGGTATATTTGTACAATTCGGATAATATCCCAGCCACTCGACAGCGACGCACCTATAAAATCAACGGTGTCTGTTGGCTACGATTGCCATCAAGAGATCCGTGTGCTTATTCACTGATCTTTCATATAAAAAAAATGTATTTTATTTAGCTATACCAATGCACAGAATAGATAGTTGTAGGAACTGGTGGTCGCCCATTGGTCGAAATTCGACCATAATAAATTTTAATATCTTGTTGATAAGAACACCATCTTTATTTCTCAAGACCAACTACTTAGTTTTCAATATTTTTAGTGCGCCATCTGTGATATTTTATCGTTATCATCAATATATTTGTTTATGTATGTCAAATGCATGGTAGTGTGGGTAATGTTTTATTTAATGATTTAATGTACTTTTTAAGCATTGTTATTGAATAATATTAGCGTTCTGCACTTCTCCTACACATAAACTATGAGTGTGCCAATCCTCCGTTCGCGCAATTTTCGTAAAAAGGGGTCCAAAGTTTTTGCATCACGTATTAATATATAGATTAACATCTAGGACCGAAGAGACAGATACCGATGTTGACACACAAATGTGTGCCTGCCACCGTCGGACATAAAAACCCCAGCCTTTCAGAAAGTCACATGGTGTTCGGCGTACGCCAACATTTCGGCCCGCGAGATAATGTAGTTGGTTGGTAAATTACTAATGACAATTAAACCTCCGTTTCAGTTATTTGATGCAAGAAGATAACTTCGATGAACAGTTCGAGCTGACCTACCGCGGCCACGTCTCTATGAAAGGAAAAGCAGAACCAATGCAGACCTGGTTCTTGACCAGAAAGAAGGTTTAAGTAATCCAAAATCTATGAATACGGGTAGTGTAATGTATTTAATTATGTGATCTTGCTGTGTACTACTAGTAATGATTCAAAACGTAGACAATTTTTTTATCAAATGCGTGTGCGATTCGAATACCTAGAAAAAATGTATTGGAAGGAGATATGTATTATTATTTAAATATACGTTATACTTATTTATTGAAGGAATGATAAGCCAGAAAACAGTAAACAGTGCGACCTGCTACATATATTTTCATGCGAGCTTCTTGCGTAATTTTTGTATAAGTATTCAAAATACATAGACAAAAAATGTAGTTAAAAGTAGGTACATCAATGTTAGTAATATGCTTTGTAACTTGCTGCAACACGAATAGTTAAAAACTAAAATCAAGAATTTTCTAGTTTTCATTTTCAAGTAGTAATTATTTATTGGAAGTATACTGTAGCCCAGTGGTGCCTATACTTTTTTCTGTGAAAATCGAATTGAGCAAAAGTTAAGGGTTTAAAATCGACGGCTTAATTTTTACGTTATTTTTATTATCTATTAGTACTTAATAATAACACGTATTTATATAATCATTTATTTTAAAGTTGTAATCATAAGTAATTATTAAAAGTTTGACATAGTTTCTTATTATTTACACACATTTGTAGATAAAAAAATATTCGAAATTCGAAAATAAAATCTTGTAGGTACTAACTGGCTTAACCTCTAAGATCGACCGTAGAACCTCTCGTGATCGATCGGTCCATCGCGATCGACTGTTTGGGCAACACTGCTGTGGCCTATAAAACTTAAGTAATTCGGCCTAAATACTCATCACTATATTTTTAAAGCTGCATATGTACTTATAGGATTAACAATTTAAAAATATAGCAAATATTAATATTATTTAATTGTTTTCATTGAACACAAACAAATTAATTTATTAAGTTACTTGACAGTACTTAAACAATTTAAGATCTTAAGTATTATAATCAAATAACATCTACTACTAGCCTAGTGGTGTACAAATACTAATTAAGAATGACTTTATCATTATTATATCAAAACAAAAGCAATGAAATATAATATTAACATATTATATTAACATTATCATTAAGTATAATAAAAATAATAATTATTGTAATTGTATTGTAATTATTGTACTTTAGTTACGTTTATTGTGAAATAATTAATATATGTAAGTTTAATTATTGTTTACATAATTAATGTTTTGCTGTAACGTAGTTGATATTAGTACGGATTTAAAGTATAGTTTACTTTACAAACAGCTATTGTTATATTTCAAATGTGATATATATGAAAAAAATATTCGTATTATATTATGATCCCAATTATAATATCAAAGATACGTGCATTGTTATATTATGTAATTATAATGTTAAACAAAGTCGGATTAGTTACACCATACGAACTTAAGACCGGCTGCATCGATTTTAATTACCTCTAATTTATAGATTTCGTCTATATCCCGAATAGAAATAAGAAATACAATATCGAAAAAATACAGAATAAATTAGAAGCAATCACTACATAGTATAAAACTAAGTCGCTCCCTCTATCCCTGTGTCCGTTTGTATGCTTAAATCTTTAAAACTACGCAACGGATTTTGATGCGTTTTTTTTAATAGATCAAGTAATTGAAGAGGAAGGTTTATTTGTATATTTTATAACCATGCGAAGCCGGGGTGAGCTTCGCATGGTTATGAAATATATAAAACAAGACGAAACGAGCTATGTGAAGAAGTTTAGCTATTCCATTTAAACACAGGTACCTTGTTAAATTTGACTTGAAAACACTTTTTGATATTTAAATATACTGAGTGAGTTTAATTAATTATATAAATTTATTGAGTGTGTTATGTATTGATTAATTAATTGTTTATTTAAAAAATATTACGTACTTATGTTGGTTCTAGTCAAGTTGTTAATACCGATATTATCTGCAAAAGAAATTGATATTATAATTTGTTAAACAAATGTAGCTTTGTACATAAATACTTATTTACCTAAAATAAAATTTATTTATTAGATTATGATTTAAAATATTTGCTTATAATGTATTAAGCGCTACTAAATAGGAAACTATTTTGTTAATAAAATAAAATATTTAATCTTGAAATGTAAAACAATAAAATACTTATTTAAACTATTGATTATTAAATTATTTTTGAAGATTATTTAACTAAGACATTGTTTAAGCATATGTGTAAAATACTATTTTACGTTTTTTATGTTAAACCTAACAACAAGATTAATTCTTAAATCGTAATATTCTAGTCTAGTCCACAATAGAACGTAATAAATGTATCGATGTCAATTATTTCTTTATTAACTTCCCATGTACAGACGTGAATATAGAAGTCAACAAATTCTCAAAAAAACAGAATTTCGAATCAACTTCCTGAATCACTTCTAGTAATACAAAATCTGACACTTGTATGCTACAGTAGCATCTGCAACGTTGATTTATGTGGGCAGGTATCCGTGGTCAGATCGCATTGTTAGACTGATCTGACCACGTCCACT